>APFE030925892.1:100195-116691 GCA_000404065.3 Pinus taeda | reverse complement strand
TTGTTGTGGACAAGCTGTTCCCAAGGTCTGATGATGGGCTTGGGAAGTGCAGACTGAGTTTCTGCATCTGCATGTACAATTGCTGCTTTATTTGAATGAACAGGAACATTATTGACAGGTTCAGAAAGATGACTCCATTGCTGCAGTTCTTGTTGCTGTCGCTGTGATTCAAGCTGCAAAAAATCAATCTTTTCTTGTGCATATTGTAGACATGTCTGGATTCTTGAGAGAGAGCCTTTGCTGATTTGTAATGTGTCATTAACAGTGGATTGTATAAGAGTTTTCATGAACTCTAATACTTCAGTAATTGTAGTCATTTTTCTCAATAGAAATGCACCACTAGAAACTTGTTTTGAAGTGAAAATGTACCCTAAATAATCACAATGCTTGCAACCAATAGCAGACAATCTGGTGATATCACCCCAACAATTAAAGCAATCTTCTCATTAAAATCTGTTGAGAAAAACAAATTTGTTTGTTGCACTAACATTTAATCAAACTCTGTTAAACTTGGCACAAGTCATAATACTTTGAAAGGTACACAAAACCCTTCCTTCTTTTGTGTCCTGTCCTGAGAAGTAAAATTTGTCGATTGAGCACTAACCATACTCATCAAAAAACAACGATAAATATAGGTGGACAATACTCAATGTAAGAACTCATGCTTGAATAGTTGTGTACTCATTGGGAAAAAATTAAATCCATTCAGGTAAAAAATCTCATAGATAGTCATTACCATTAAAGAACCAAACCCAGTTACTTTTCTAAAACCTTAGTATCCATCCTTCAAAACATCATATGGAATGGGTGTGACTGTCTCCAAAACAGCAGTCCAAACCCTAGACGAATTTCGCTGTCAAAATCACTACTGCACCAAAAATATCTAAAAGCTTCCAAGTAGCAGTCCAAACCCTAAAGCGAATTTTGCTCTACTCAAAGTTGTTCAGACAAAATATACTTAAAGGATTGGATTAAATGAACAAAGGCCGTAAGAATTGAACCTGGAACCTGGTCTGCTTAAAGTTTCCGAGGCTCTGGCGATCGATCTCGGGAAATGTAAAGAAGAAATTGATATATGTATATCTATCAATGAAATTAATCTGTGATTCGCACAACCATCCCCATATACTGTTACTGCAAATTGGAAACAACTTTTGTAGGTGGCCTGGAGGACGCTTAAAGCCTGGTGAAAACGAAATTGAAGGCTTGAAGCGTAAACTGTCAAGCAAACTTGCTGCAAATTCAAGTACTCTTCAACCGGACTGGCAGATTGGAGAGTGTGTTGCTGTATGGTGGAGACCTAATTTTGAGACATTGATGTATCCTTATTGCCCACCCCAATCTTGACTATGGCAGGATTTTGAGGATCCGAAGATACGTATCTGATTGGCCCAGCTCTAATAATTCATCAAAAAAAGGATTTAACGGATAATACAAGGATGCCACAATGGCATAATCGGGGGAAGAGCCGTCAGAGTGAGTCGTAAATACGAAGAACGCCACGGAAACGATACCAAGGGCCCCATGGATGTCGGTCAATCTAATCTCCAGTCAGCGCTTTCCTTCTCAGCCAGCCTCTGAGCTATACTTCATTAAAAACCCGTGCTTTATTACATCAAAGAACTTTTCCGGTTCAAAACTCGCCTCGAACTCTTCTATTCAGGGCATTGCTAAAGCAGAACTGCTGTTTTGTGCTCAGTTTGAAAAATGAAATATTATTCCGCTTTGTGCGAAGTATATAAGGACGAGTTGCAATATTATCCGACTGCGCCCAACGAATACGCCAAACAAAATGATTCTCTACAGCTAACACTCGTCCAACCACAAATGTGAAACAGTTCCGTGAGGATTTCCCACATTCGATGAAACCTTAAACCGTTTATGTGCAAAAGCCTTATATTCAGCCATTCGCCCTAAAATTGGCCCAAAAATGCAGTCCGAGAACCAACGAATTTGCCTGTGACCTCCATAATTGCGATCCCCGCTTATTACATGAACTCTGGAGGGTCTATGCGGGGATCCATGTCGGAGACGGTCAAAATCCCCATGCCTGGAGCACACATCCAATATTTCTTGGTTTTCAATTTTCTTTGTTAAACAGAAAGCATTTGAAGAAGTATTCACATCACTTTTCTCAGGCCAAAAATCTGTTCGCAAATATTACAACAATTCTCGCTGTTTCCGTCTCAGGCAGTAGCATGGCAGCGCCACAGCTCAAATGCGGTCTCCTTCCTGCAATATCCAAGCGTCATTCTGCAATATGAGGGTCAGATTCCTCAGCGTCTGGTGCGGGACGCTAATTTACCGCATGAAATCGCAGGATGAGAGTCTGAGGTCTTTCTGTCTCCCTGTCAATGGGCAACATAGCAGCATACGGGAGCCAACGCATACGCTTTTCATGGACCACTCATAATTACAGCAAACGCAACATAATTACAGCAAACATATGGGGTAGAACGCAGGAGCAGAACGCAGGTAATGTCAGACAGAGAGTCTTAAAATAGCCAGATACCAAGATATAGAATATGTCAGGGCAGCGCAGGTAATGCAGCGTTCAGACCTGGCAGCGTTTCTCAGCGTTCAGACCTGGCAGCGTTTCTCAGTTATGGCAGAGGCAGTGCAGCGCTGGAAGGACAGAGGCGGTGGTCAGAACAGTTGCTCAGGGAATAACAGGCCACACATCATGGCTCTGATACCATGTTAAACAGACATGGACACGAAAACAATAGAAAGATAAATCATGCGATGCATTTTTTATTTACAAATGATGTATATTTATGGTACATTATGTGACCGTTGGGATTCACATCCCAAGGTCTCTTGGACTGCTTTGTCCATTCGGCTTCCACACTAACCCTTTAGGATTAGGTGTCCAACATTCTCAAATGTTTGTAGCAAATAATTGAAGACTCCTAGTAAAAAGAGACTAGGTGGACTAAATACTTGTATTGCTAACCTCCCTTTAACATCTCAATAAAATCGAGAAATGATGAGTTTTTCAACTTGTCGATTTCATTAGCCGATTTTTTAAGAGTTTTTCAAATTCCAAAAGGTTGCGATTTAATCGATAAAATCACAATTTTATTGGAATTTGATTCAAAAGCTTGTGTGTGATTTCCAGGCCACGTATATGTAATATCCCCAATTAACTAATATGGTTGAGAAGAATTTCCATTTTTGCAATTCTGACCATTGGGAGATATTTTGGCATTAGGACTTAGGAAAGGTGGATTAGGAGGACCCCACTTGGATTTTTAGGAAAAGAATCCTTCCAAACATTAGAAAAGGTGGATTAGGAGGGCCCCACTTGGCCTTTTAGGAAAATAAGCTTCCAAACATTAGAAAAGGTAATAAATCAAAGTGCAAGTGGAATGTGGGGGCCACACGAAGGAATAGAGGGGGCAACAAGATAAATAGAGGTGGAGGGCCTCATTTTGGGGATCTTTTTGCTCATTTGATATCTGAAATGCTAAGTTGCACGAAACAGGGAAACGGGGAAGCGAAATGAAACACGACCTCCCCAAATTTTGGAAACGGGGAAACGCGAATATATATAATATATATATATATATATATATATATATATATATATATATATATATATATATATATATATATAATATTATACATTAAAAATTATTATATATATATATGTGCAATCATAATGATGAGAGAAATGAGAGGCACTGCTATTTTATAACTTTAGAAATGGTTTCTAGAAGTGATTAGAAACCCTAAAAAAAATTAAAAATTAATTAGAAAAAAAAATAAATTTAAAAACAAGTGTTATTTTGTGGGAAACGGGGCCCGTACGGCGTGGAAACGCGAGGAAACGCGTGGAAACGCGCCCGTACGGACGGAAACGCGTTTCCACGCCGTACGGTACGCGGAAACGCGTTTCCGTTTCGTTTCCGTACGGAAACGACCCCTCCCCCTGCGTTTCCTGCAACTTAGCTGAAATGTTGTTTGCTCAAGCTGTTAGCTAGGTCAACAGAGCATTGTTTAGCACACAACATTTCTTAGGGGAAATCTCAACTTGTACTTCAGTGGACTTTGAGTGCCACGGGAGCTGTGCTACATTCTTGGAGCATTTCCGGAGGGATTTGGCAGGGAGATTCGAGCTATTGAGGAGCAAGCTAGGCACAATATGGGACCATGCACTCTTGTTGGGAGTTTGCTTCATGACAACGTGGGTTCTGGGAATTTAGAGGTATACTCTCTTGGAACATAGTAGCGATTTTGTAGTGGGTTAAAGGGTTGGCTGAGTGGATTACATACAAGACAAAATTCTTCTTCTTGGGCTAGCTTAGAAGTGGTTTGGCTGGGCCTACACAACCATTATAAGAGTACGTTGATTGTGGAGGCTTGAATTGGAATTGGGGTTGTAGATTTACGAGGGGGCATAAGGATAATTCTTGGAGGTATTCTCAGCGAATTTTGGAGGGTTTTAGCAACTATTCTCCAAGCAGTACGAATTACCCGGTTGTAGTGGGTGCTTATATTATTTGGGGTCTATTTTGGAAGGTTGGAATTAGGCCCAACCCTTTTTGGGTTTTTTTGGGTTTATTGAGGAGAGGCCAAGATTAATTTGCCTGAATTTTATGAGCTCTCTAGTGGGCTCAAACAGGTGTCTCTTTCTAGACAACAATTGTTGGTAATTTGCTCCATTTTGTGGGTTCCCTGATTTGAAGGATTGGAACCAATTCCTTTCTTAGTCTTGTGGAGAAAATTAAGAGGAAGCTACAACAACAATTTCAAGGAAAACCGGGCATTCCGGCAAGGGATCCAAACCATCTTCAGGTAGTAGCAGTGTGACAGTTTCTAGGCAACATAGAGGTAGTTTGGGGGCCAAAATTTCTATTCTTGTGGGCATATTTCTCACCTTGGGTTTGCTTCAACTTGCTTATGCAAGCCCAGGTGCACTTTTTCCTTGTTATCGTACTCCCATTTATTCGAGATTTAATAAAATGGCTCAGCTTATTCGCTCAGTTTCTTGTTGTTTTTGATGGTGCATGCTTAATTGTGATTTTATTTGCTTTAGCCTAGTTCATGTGTCAGTTATTAGTTGTAAATTTCAATTTGGAATATTACAATATAACTTAGGGAAAATCCTATTTTTCAGTCATTTTGCACTCAATGCTCAACGATTCGACCTCATGGAGAGAGGAGGAGTTTGTCACCATCGAGGAGAAGGAGATTTGACCGATTTTGTGGCTAGGATTTGGATTTTTAACTTGTTGGTTAGTTTTCTTAAGGGGATGATGTTTATGAAATTTGTTGGTGCATCTGTTTGTCGCCTAAGATGTACACATTAGTGCGGGAAAACTTTTCGAGGCTGCAAGGTATAGTCTTTAAGGCGCAACGCTCAGAGAAATGGTTGTCACCTTTTCCCAACTCTCTCCGTTTAAGCTCTCTCCTAGGCAAGCTATGGTGGTAGTCCCTAAAGATGTTTATGGAAGAAAAACTCTTTGGAGCAATTAGTTCTAGGAGATAAATGGCAAGACGATTGCCACTAAATGTAACTTGATTATAGATTAATTAGCAAGTATGATTGTTAATGAGTGTAAATATCAAAAGATAGATTTAATTAGATCAATATGACACTCAACATGATATAAAGGTGAGTGACCAATGCCTTATGTGTTGGAAAATGTAACTAGGTTCGGTCTTCATAATTGTACTTGAAGTAAAAAATGTAATATATTTGTCAAAAGAATTTTATTATTATTGAAATTGACTTATTAAAGCATGGGTTTCATGCTTGGGTCAAATGTGTTAGGTCAAGCCTCCATTAAAGGCCTTATGTGAATTGTGAAAGTCAAACTTTTGTTTGAATACTCCTCCATCAAGGTCTCCTTGCTATCGGGTTCAAAAGAATCCTCATCAAGTCCGCCACCCTTAAAAGAACTCATTTTGACTCAAAAAAATGGCATTGCTCCTCAAATATCATGTCGACTCATTTATGGACAAACAAGTATAAATAGGAGGGTGCACCACTCCACAGTTCGGATAACAAGCTCGCATTTTACATCTAAAGAACAATTCGGTCATCACAGAAGAAGAAGCTCGCATAAATCACAGAATGACAAGTTTGGATCTCTCTGAAGTGAAGTGCGAATATCTCTGACATGGAGCTCAAATTACCACAAGTTTAATAACTCTATTTTCGGTACCCCAACAATGAAGAAAGGTATATTTACATTGATGATGGTTTGGTCTAAGTTAAGGAAGTAACCACAGTGATAAGACTCGGTGTTACAATGGAGAATATCTCGGTGCAATCTCTCAGTATTACAACAGTGATGAGAATTTACAACAATGAGAAATATTCGGTCTCTTCACAGTAAGAAGGAATGATGTCTCGATGTGAACTTAGTGGCAAACTCAGTGACAAGAATTCAATGACATGAAAAAAGGATGACTTGATGGAGGTGGTCTCGAGTCTATGTTGTAAGTGCCTTGGTCGTCTCATCTTGAATCTGCTAAAGGAAGAATTTGTGACTGGGTTTTCCCCTCGAGGGGGTTTTTGCCCTGGCAACGTGCATACATCTTGTGCCCTCTTCTATTTATTGTTTGGCACTAGTCTTGATGATAAGAAAAGATAAATTGAAAGATCTAATAATAATAACATAAACATCACAAGCTGATGTCATAATAAGGAAAATCCTTTTAACTGCCATCACTATGGATTTTCCAACATGGTATCAGAGCTATGGTCAAAGTCAAAGGCAGTTTGAAGATAGTTTCAATGACAATGCAGGGTTCCAATATGTATCAACAAAGAAGCTCGGTCAACGCTTAGTGCAAAATTAGAAACTCTGTTAGGATATCTATGCTTCCACATGTTCGGTATTATGTAAACACAGTTCAGTACTGTGTCTCTCACAGTTCAATGTTGTTATAAGTTCAATATTACTACAGTTTGATGCTTCCACATATTCGGTGATATGAACACAATCTCGATGCTTCCACAGTAATATGATCTCGTGAAGAAGAATAATAGAGATCTCAAGATCTAATAAAACAAATGTTTCGTTGAGCTTGGTCCTAACATTTTTTATGATATAGTCCTAATATTTTCGATGAAGGCACAGTCTCAAGCACTTCTTGAAGGCACTAAGATTTCGGTAAAAGCACAACAAAGATATATCTTCGCTATATATAACAGAAATAAATTCGGTGCTCCCACATTTCTATACCACAGTCTTGGTAAGGTTTTGGTTGCACCAACTTGAGAAGGTTCCGCCGTCAACAACAATGAGAAAATCTTGATGCATAATAGTGATTCTATTATAGTAATACTCT
The DNA here is from genome assembly GCA_000404065.3 of Pinus taeda. Taxonomy (NCBI): domain Eukaryota; kingdom Viridiplantae; phylum Streptophyta; class Pinopsida; order Pinales; family Pinaceae; genus Pinus; species Pinus taeda. The sequence continues at coordinate 109,386 of APFE030925892.1, read as the reverse complement.
CACAGTGTAAGGACTTCGCATCACATACACAAAAGTTCGATTAAGGCACTTTAGAATTTCGGTGATATTACAAGGTGACTTAGTGCTACTTCAGTTTGGGTTTCATTCTAGTTCAGTGCCACTACAGTGACCTCAGTTCAAAACCATCACAATGACTTCAATTTTGGTAGTATCGCAATAACAACAGTTCGGTGCTCTTAATAAGGTCTCGGTGGTGTTACAATGATATGGTCAAGCAGTCAGTGTTCCACTCGTTAATGAAATGGAATTTCGGCACAACTATCAAGCACAAGCATAAGGTTCCATCTCAAAGGAAATCAAGTAAGTATCTAACAAGATGCACCTTCAACAAGTCTAATAAGCTATATAACAAAGGTATGTAATTCGCAAGGTATGTATGATCATAAACATTTGAATTTCTATCATCACTAATGGTTCATATAATTGTTGATTTGGGGTAGCATTGGATGTCTTCTAACCACAAAAATTGATGGAGAGGCTAAAGCACATGAGATCTCCAAGACCAAGAAATGGTTTGGGTAGAATCTAACCGGTTTGGGAGATATTAAAATAATTAATATTTTTAATGGAGTTCCTAAGTCTAAACTTAGGAAAAATAAAATATTAATGGGTATTAATATAAAACTGGGTTAGAAAAGTCCAAAATTCATGGATCAAGGCAAATCTAATCTTAGCCATTGATTAGAGATTTAATCTCGGCCGTCGATGGACTAACGAGAAAAGTATAAGAGGAGGCTTGAGGGTCAGTTGGAGAACACACCAAGAGAGATCAAGAACTCAATTTTCAGGGGTAGGGTTTGCTGAGGAAATTGAGTGAGTGATTAGAGTTGCAGTTGAGGGGCAATGAATACATAGCGGAGAGGCAGAGTTAGTATCGGGAGGATCAGCGTAGAAGCCAGGAGAGGTTAATGCAGAGCCAACTAGAGACCACGCAGAGGCAGCCAGAGGCCATGTAGAGGCAGCTAGGAGCTGCACAGAACCATTGAAGGCCAGCGTTTGAGACACAAAGGCTCCAAAGGCTTACGCAGAGCCCAGAGAGGCTGACGAAGGGCCTAGAGGCAACACTGAGAGATTTTTCATGGGACAGAATGGGAGCTGGAGAGTCGGATAGGGTGACCCAGTCCCTATTAGAGTGACGCAGAGTAGCAAAAGCTGCATTGTTGCTGTGGGATCGTTCATCTGGTGATTTAGCCGGAATATCTGTTTCCGATTGAGAGGTACTACTGCCGAGGGCATTCTTTGTTGGGTGAGCCATTTCTGGAACCCATGTTGTATTTTGAAACTGCATAATAATAAAACCCTTTGAATAGCTGCACCAGGTTTCTTGCATTGGGATCTTCTGGGGACATTAGTCCAAAAACAACGGTGTCACTTGTGTGCTTGTTTACTTTCAGTGGATGATCTGTATGTGTTGATACTAGTATTTATTTTCAGTATTTACATGGTAAATACCTTGTTAAGTAATTGAACAAGTAGGAAGATATAAATCAGATAGTACAGGAAGAATTTCTAACGAGTTAAACATAAAAATTCCAACAATAATCCTTGTTTCTAACTAGTCTAGGATTTAGAATGTACTTTCTAGTTAACATATTAGAACCTTAATCCTCTAAGATTTACAAGTAATCTACGATTCCAAGCAAAAGTCCTTGATTGAAATAAAGAATAATTTCTCATAGAAGTCCATACTCCATGACTATGTAGACAATCTAACCTAAGAAATTAAATCGTGTTCTTGGTGTCATATCTTATGCTTGTAAGTATGTACTACAAATATAAAATGATGGCTTAAAGAACACCTCAAGGAATCCTTACCATGTTTGCCAAGGAACATCTCCAGGTATGTCTTAAACCATTCACCTTATAAATTCTCTTAAAGATACATTCATCTTATTTTTGAAGTTTGCATTATTTTACTAACATCGTTACGTCTAGTTGTCTTGAATCATAATGATTCTTGTTCTAGGTGATTCATCTCTTGATAAATCTACCCCTCCTCATATTCTTAATTGATTTTATAGAACCCTAGACAAGTTCTCTAAAAAACCCTAACCTAAGGGTATGTTGACAATGTGTGAAACCCTAGCCTGCTTAGGGTTCTTGTGAAATGCTATTTGAAGTTGTTGATGATGTCATGTTTGGGATTTGGGTATGATCCATAAATCTTAGCTTGTTAGGATTGAATGATGTTTGTCCGAGATCCCAAACCTTTGAAATTTAGGAATAGTAGGGTTTGCTTTGCTATGTTATGAAACCCTAGATCTTTAGGTTTTGGTTGGGTCTATAAGAAAAACCCTTGTTATGTATTTAGAGTCCTAGGAATAAAACCCTAGGTATGTGTTCATTTGGTTGAAACCCTAGCCTGTTCTAGGTTGGTATATGTCTAACATTTTAATATTACTTGACATATGATGTGCTTATGATATGTTGATGAATTCCTCGATGTATGTGTTGACCGAAGTGTTAATGGTCATGAGTCCTAGGGTTTGGAAGGAAGCCCTAGTCAAATTTTGATGGTCTAGGATGATGTTTTGGAAAATCTAGTGTTTAGTAGCTAAAACCTTAGTAGTAGTTAAATTCTCGAGTATGTATAGTCGTCTGGAATTTATGAATCTATATAGTGATTGCTGAGAATTTGAAGATGGAAATCCAGGTTTACATCAAAGCCTAGTAGATGCTAGTCATAATGTTGATTAAGTTGTGATTGGTTTTGATTATTGAAGCTCATGTATGAAATCTAGGATATGTATGAAATCTTAGTGAGGAATCTAACATATAAATTCTGAAAGTTAGATTCATTGATTTGATTTATTTCTAGGGTTTGTTATATGAAGGAAGTTGTCATTGAAAGAATAATGAAACCCTAGATATAATGAATGTGATATCTTGATGAGCTATGAATCTGATTTAGGGTTTTTAACTAAACCTGGGCAAGAAGTTGAAATATTGAAGTATGGTCTCTCGCTGATTATGTTTTTAAAGTCTAAATGCTTCTGTTGTTATAAGATTTTGATGTGGCTAACTTCATGTTTCTATAATTTTGGTTGTACTTGCTATCTGAGTTATGCAGGTACATCATCTTCTAGTTGGTGAAGATGATTGTAAGTAAAATTGATGTGATAAGCATGATATATGATAGACTCTGATAAGAAGGATGGAAGTCGTGAAAGATTCTTCGATGTTTTAAAGAAGAAGTAAAACTTCCTAAGTTAAGAGGGAGCCTAGATGAAATCTCCCTAGGATAAGAGGATGGTTGAGAATATTCTTTGTACAAGAATGATTAGATCCTCTTTGTTTAAGAGTGAGTGACAGATATAATTCTCTACTTCATGTGTCATGCACTAGACGAGGACTAACAACCATAAGTTTTAGTGAAGGCCATGAGTAGGAGAAGGAAATTGGTGAATGCATTTTGAGGTGTTGCTGAAAGAAGGAAAGCATGATCTAATTGAAGAATATGTTGCTACATACGAAGTAGGAAAGGAAAGTTTATGTTTGAAGAATTTTCTGTCAAAGATTCGGTTGATAGTCCTACTATGAAAAGTTGAGAAGCAACATCAAGTTGTTTGGAAGACCTCGAAGGTTTGTATTTGATTATGTACATATGAAAGAATATTATTGATTGGGGTTGTGTTTGTGCAAGTAAATCTCTCGAAAGTTTTTAGCATGTTGGTTACCGATCACTGATCAGTTTATTCGGGAGAGATTTGTTGTCCTTGATCTGCTGGATCAAGCGATGATGAGGCTTTGTGAGTGAAGCATTGTCTGGGAGGATGTTTAGCCAGCACTTTGTGTTGATGTCTAGGTCCCAAAGTTGGAAAGATGGTGTTGGTCATTGAGTTTTGACACACACCTGGATTTCTGGGTTGATGGTTTGTAAGTAAGCCTAATGGTACCTAGAGCGGCTGAAAGCTTGAGCCCATCTTAGTCCCACTTGGATAGATTGCCCTGGTCAAGAATCTAGTCCTTGGCATCGCGGTTCCTAAATTGTTGAGAGGCCAATGGATAGATTTCCCTGGTCAGGAATTTAGTCCCTGGCTTTACAGTGCCTAAACTTCTTCATAGATGATGTGTTTTGAGATCTTCCATGTACCTCCTTTGGTTATATGTAAATATGAATACCTCCCTAGTTAAGAGAGAGCGTTGGAAAATGTAACTGTTTTCGGTCTTCATAATTGTACTTGAAGTAAAAAATGTAATATATTTGTCAAAAGAATTTTATTATTATTGAAATTGACTTATTAAAGCATGGGTTTCATGCTTGGGTCAAATGTCTTAGGTCAAGCCTCCATTGAAGGCCTTAGGCTAATTGTCAAAGTCAATTTTTTGTTTGAAGACTCCTCCTCCATGAAGGTCTCCTTGTTGTCGGCTTCAAAAGAATCCTCATCAAGTCTGCTACTATCAAAAGAACTTTTGTCGGCTTAAAATAGTGACATTGCTCGGCAAATATCATGTTGGCTTATTTATAGACAAACAAGTATAAATAGGAGGGTGCACAACTCCACGGTTCGGATAACAAGCTCACATTTTGCATCTGAAGAACAATTTAGTCATCACAGAAGAAGACACTTACATAAATCACAGAATGACAAGTTTGGATCTCTCTGAAATAAAGTGAGGATATCTCTGACATGAAGTCGAATTACCACAGGTTCAAAAACTTTGTTTTCGGTACCCCAACAATGAAGAAAGGTATATTTATAGTGATGATGGTTTGGTCTAAGTTAAGGGTCTAACCACAATGATAAGGTTCAGTGTTACAATGTAGAAGATCTCAGTGCAATCTCTCAGTATTACAAGAGTGATGAGAGTTTAAAACAGTGAGAAGTATTCTGTCTCTTCACAATAAGAATGAATGATGTCTCGATGTGAACTCAGTGGCAAACTCAATGACAGGAATTCAGTGACATGAAAGAAGGTTGACTTGATGGAGGTAGTCTTGAACCTATGTTGTAAGGGTCTTGGTTGTCTCATCTTGAATCTACTAAAGGAAGAATTTGTGACTGGGTTTTCCCTCGAGGGGGGTTTTTCCCTAGCAGTGTGCCTACATCTTGTGCCCTCTTCTATCTATTGTTTGGCATTAGTCTTGATGAAAAGAAAAGATAAATTGAAAGATCTAATAATAATAACGTAAACATCACAAGATAATGTCATAATAAGGAAAATCGTTTTAATTGCCATCACTATGGATTTTCCAATATTATGAACAATGGTCAAGTAAAAATATAATACTTGCAAATGGAAATAATATTTCAAGTTATAAGATAGGGAATTGCTGCAAGACAAGCGCTAGTATAAGAGATAGCACAATATTGAAATGTGAGCAATAAGATAGAACTTGCAAGATAAACTGATGCTTATACTTTAAAGAGATGCTTGAAAAAGATAGAACGATATCAAAAGCCAATGATCAAATGATAAGTACAAGAGCAGTGTAATGCAATATTGCAAGTAAGATGAAACGCTCACAGATCAACTAATGCAAGATGATGCAATGTTAGATAAATGAATGCAAGATTAGACTATGTGAGGTGCAAGTGTTAATGCACTGTTTCAATGAGAGACAATTTAAAGAAGATGCTTCAAGAAAAAGGAAATGCCAATCTACTTATGATAAGATTACTTAGAGCACAAAATCACAATGAGATCAGGTTATAACAATGGTTCAGTGAAGCATGCAAATATTACTCAATGAAACACGAGAAATGAAAGAGATAATAATTAGATCAAAAGTTTGAACAATAACTCAAATGCCTTGAATAAAAGAGGCTTTTGATCAAATCATAAGTACAAGAGCAATGTAATGCAATATTGCAAGTACGATGAAATGCTCACAGATCAACAAATGCAAGATGACGCAATGTTAGATAAATGAATGCAATATTAGACTATGTGAGATGCAAGTGTTAATGCACTGTTTCAATGAGAGACAATTTAAACAAAATGCTGCGAGAAAAAGGAAATGCCAATCCACTTATGATAAGATTACTTAGAGCACAAAATCACAATGAGATCAGCTTATAACAATGGTTCAGTGAAGCATGCAAAGATTACTCAATGAAACACAAGAAATGAAAGAGAAAATAATTAGATCAAAAGTTTGAACAATAACTCAAATGCCTTGAATAAAAGTGCTTTTTAAAATGTTTCTTCACTTATGATATGCATTGACAGGTAAAACAAGTGAAAGCACAAGTAAACGATGGCAAATGAGATTTCTAACCAGAAAATAGAAAGACTACTTAAAATCTAAGATGCAAATGAGATTAAGACAGAAAATTACTCAACTGCAACTAGATTAAATAGCCAATAGGATCAGAAAGAGTAGCTAGATCAAGTAGTTAACAGTAATGCCTAGATCTAACAATGACAAGAAAATGCAACTAGATCAATGAACATGAAATTAATTTAATCCAATGAGAGCAGAGAAAGGTTAGAAATTAGATCTAGAGACAATAAAATGAAAACTAATGTAGAATGTTAGCCACTACAGAAATCGTCCCTTTAATAAGGAGGTGGGATACAATGGGGACAGCGCCAAGCTCCCTCAATAAAAGATGCCTTTTATTAATGAAATTACAACAGAAGACCCTCTTAGGCAGAGAGAGATGGATTCAAATTCCTTGAGGAAGGACTTCAAATTTATACTATAAACACCAATCCCTTTCCTCAATCTACAAGAGAATGAATGAGGGAACTTACAAGGGCTGCTTTAGAGAATTATAATGTGATTTCGTCAAGGCTCAATCAATTCTGAATTGATCCTTCACCAAATATCAATCTCAAAACTTCAGATATATCAAGTGAAGAGAGTCTGCAAAAGAAGGAGATGCCCTCCTTCTGCTCATGGTCTAGCAAGAAATAGCCTCAAAATTTTAATTTTAATTTTACAATTTTTTTTATGGTTAATTCCTTAAATTTTCAAACCTTAAACCTTCACAAAAATTAGGTGATTAGTGGTGTTGAGTTCCAATGGATTTTGCCACGTGTTGGCCTAAATAGTAACTTTTTGTAAGGGACTTTTCACTTTCTATAATTCACATGTAATGACTGTTGGTGTTAGAGTTCTGACATTTAGCATTTGAATGACTTTGATTTTTTCTCTATTAAAAGCACTTTGCAGCTCCCTTTTCTGATTGTGTTTGATCTGTACAGATTTTATGACTGCAAGTTAATTAAAAGCTTGCCTTTTTGGCTATGTCATATTACTTTAACAGAACATGTGATTGGCTTCTGCGATTTTATGGTGGAAGTAAAATATAGACAAATTTGAAGGAGTACTGCTCATATGGGTTCAGTTTTGAACTAAAAAATAGACAAATTTGAAGGAGTACTGCTCATATGGGTTCAGTTTTGAACTAAAAAATAGACAAATTTGAAGGAGTACTGCTCATATGGGTTCAGTTTTGAACTAAAAAATAGACAAATTTGAAGGAGTACTGCTCATATGGGTTCAGTTTTGCTTTCTGCAGGAAAGATGACAATGCCAATGATGTCAAATTTCTGGGACGGAATCTGATTTGTGATGACATATCAAGTGGAACAGAAACATTAAAGATACCATGCACTAATGATATAGATTGTGAGTCAGTTCCACTGTTTGAGTATATCAGTGAAAACAGGTTATTCCTCTCTCAACCACTTGTGTTTTAAACATTTTCTTAATAGACTAAGACAAGTACTGTACGAGTGATTCTTCTCAGCAGTGATAAATTGTCTTGGGATCTGAATATAATTTTTAGGTTCTCAGCACTTGTTACTGCTATTCTGGAGAGCGTGTGTTCCAACAAAGAAAAGCAAGCAAAAGTATGTGATGGTTGTGACAGTTTTGAAATTGATGATCCCGAGGCTAGTATATCTGCCCATGTAAATTTGAATGGAGGCACCCGTGATCAAGATGCTCGGCTTGATTGGCAAGGAGAGCCTATGCTAGGTCGTCTACCATATGATCGTTGTGGCCGTCTCCAGGTAATATTTGGAAATAGATTTGCTTATGTGAGCATCATATGATGATAATGAATACACTCTAAAATGTGTAAAACATTGAGTGTCATGTGTCCTTTTTCAGATTTTATTATGTCATAGGAAGCAGGTGATTTTGATTTATGATCTAAAACAGGAGTATATATTAAACACTGGAAATACGTAACTTTTATTGCTCCTAGAATCCAGGACAACTGCAAATAGTGTGAATCTGGAGCAAAGGCCTATCAGTTGTAACAAATTCTCCTACGAGTTGCAGTCACAGTAGGGAACAAATAGTCGACTATATCAGTCCTAATATATATGAGAAAGATTGAACACATAAAATTATGTTACTGTCTAAATGAGTTAAAAATTGGTTGTTCGGACTAGAACATATTAGTTCTGAACAGAGTAGCAAAATATTGTATGATGGATTTCACTACAGATCCAATAGTAATTTTGATATAGAAAACCATTTAAGAGAGTACATGACAACTAATAGTTTTTGTAATGACCCACCTAAAACAGTGAAATGACCCAACTACAACTATATATATTATCAAGCACATTTTTTTTTTTTACACAGCATTTACAATCGGAAAACAAACACATTGAGAATTCAATTCAATCAACACACACATCGCTGATACTCATTCCAGGAACATAACGCCACATTTATTACTTTTAATCTAAGGTAAAGTAATAACAAAATACACATGTACCGTACACCGGAGAGGCGAGACTCCGCTTGCGCTGTTGTTGCTGGTATTTCCTCGTTGCCGGTCACTTCTGCGAGTGTATGATGACGCGCTTGATCCGAATCAAGACCCATCGGTTTACCTCCCAGCCTACTCCTTGGGTACTCTTCTTCCCCGCGGAACCCTGAGCTGCAATGGGGTTGTACAATGGAGGAAGAATCTAGCTGGCAGAGGAGAGAAACCTTAGCTCAAGAGTCCCCTCTCTAAAACCCTCTACCTCACCAAACTCACTATAGCTTCGTAATCACTGCTCTGACATCATATCATCCATCCAACAATAGGGTTCCCAAAAAGTCCTTCTACCATGGCTTGCCCCTTCTTTTATAAGAGTCCTCATAGATGACACTTGGCATGTCATGCATAATTATAATATTTTTTTTTTTTTAATAGCTTGATTATTCACCTATCCACGTGTCACTCTCTCATCAAGGGTCACCCAAAATTATT
>APFE030925892.1:66171-93166 GCA_000404065.3 Pinus taeda | reverse complement strand
AGCTAGATTAGCTAAATTACTAAGTTACTTACCTCTGCAGGCTTGCTCCTCGCTCCTTGCTCCTCGCTCCTCGCTCTTTAGCACTTGGTCCTTGCTCCTTTGCCAAGCTCTTGCTCCTCAGCTCTTGCTCAATGGTGATAATGAAATTATTTTTATGCCCTTTGGGCTTTTAAAACAATTTTTTTTTTTTAAATTTAGTTTTTTTTTCAAGTCCGCGGATTTTTTTTGCGCGTAATCACTCCCGGCGCGGTTTGAATCGCTCCTGGAGCGATTTTTTAATGCCCGGGAGCGATCAGGAGCGATCGCTCCCGGGCTTAAAAAATCGCTCTGAGAGCGACGGAGCGATCGCTCCCTAATGCGCTCCCGAAATTGGCAAGGAGCGCAATTTTTTTTACGGGAGCGCGCTGACGGGAGCGATTTCGGAAGCGCGCTCTCGAGGCGCTCCGGAGACGCTCCCACCCGGAGCGCGATTCGGGAGCGGGTTCGATTGGGGGGGCGGGGGGGGGGCTCCCACGCAACTATGATCCAATGTCAATTAATGCATGAGCATAAGAAATGTAGGCTCTTATACAAGCTGGCTAGGCTTAGAAATCCCACAAACAAAACCTCCAAGTGAAGTGACTTGCTTCTAATATCGCAAAACCTAAAAAGAACCCTTCTTTCCTTCACACATGTGAGCCATAGGCCTAGTAATGGTTGTAGCACTATCTAGAGGAGTAAAAATACCCTCAAATGTGAAAAGATTAGGTGTAAGGTTGTTTCCTTTCACCATAAAGGTACTCGTTACCCACCACAAGTGGGTGACCCCATAGGAGAAAATTTCTCCTAGATTTGTCTTCAGCTGGCAGCCAACAACTACTGATAACCACCAGTTTAAGCAATATATTGTGCCAGTTAATCTCCGCTCCTTGAGGCAATCATATGTTGAAATTCTGATGTTCTATGCTGAAACAATTACTTATTCCAAAAACTTACTTCTGCTGCAATATTAGTTAAGCAATTGTAGATAGAACATAAACCAAGTGTTGAGAACTGTAACTAGTATCGGTCTTCATAATTGTACTTGAGTCATAATGTAATGTATTTGTCAAGATAATGAAAGAAAAAAAAAGGAAATTTATTATAAAAGAAAGATTATTTATAAGTATCGGTTTCATGCTTTGTTTATTTTGTTCCTAGGTCATAGCACCCATTGAGTGCTGTTAGGGTTTGTGTCATGAGTCATAGTCTTTGCCACTATGTAATAGACCCTTCTTGCGCTTTGTATATCAAGAAATAAATTTATAAATAAGTCAAAATTGTAAGACTATCCTCCTCCACCAAGTCGGCCTGCCCACACTTCATGTCGGCCTCATAAAGGAGCTTTGAACCCCTATAAATAACCATGCATTCGACCTATTGGGAGAATATTCATTCAAGAGATTCGATTTGAAGTTCTTAGACCTAAAAGGGTATGCAAAGATCTTTGAAAAGAAGGAAGAGCTAAAGTGAAGGAATGAAAGACACTTGTCAAGAAAAAGGAAGACAAATTTCTCTATTTTTCTGCCTCACGTGCGAGCTAGGTTTACTGCAGATTCGATTTATTGCAGGCCAAAATTTCAGATGTTGCAAAGAAGGCTGAGATTTTGTTTGACTCAAATTTTGGAAGGATGATGTTCACATGTGAGAATTTGACTAAAAGTTTGACTTGTTTATATGGGAGGCTGACTTTGTGGATTGAACAAAGTTTATGTCTTGGTCAAAAGGTATAGGTTGTCTCATTTGATTTGATTCTGGAGAAGAAGACGATTTTTTGGGTTTACCCTAGGAGAGGGGTTTTGCCTTGGCTAAGTGCTTACACCTGGTGTTCTCTTTTGTGTTTGTGAACTTCATTGTTTGGAATTTGTCTTGATGATAAGAATACAATAATTGGAAAGAAGAAGTAATAAAGAAACATCACAAGAAAGTACCAAAGAAAGAGAAATCAATTTAATAAAACCCTAACTATGCTGCCCTAAGGATTTCTCAACATGGTATCTAAGCTAAGGTCAATGGTAAAAGCAACTAGAAGATCACTTTTGATTGGAAACACAAGAGTTTCAAGTCTAATCCTAAAGACCGAGCTACGTAGAAGAAGGACCGAATTGAAATAGTTGAATTCTAGGCTTAATTATTTGTCAATACCTCAGTAATTAGGCCACAGGCCTAAGTTAGAAGAACAAAGCTGCAAAAGGAGCCGTGAAGCATCAATTGGGGATCCAAGAAAGCCAAACTATGAATCTCAGCCAAGCCAAGATCTTTGAAAGATAGTTCGAAGGAGCCGAGACCACTGTGGAAAAGGACGATATTCTGTGCATATATATAAAGGTGTCTAGCAAAGTGAAAGAAGACCTTTGTGCATATTCTATCGTTGAGCAAGAGTATTATATTTGTCTCGAAAGGAAGTAGTCTATGTCATGTGAAAATTCAGAATCCTGAATCCTATTGCAGCAATTGGAAATTATTCTCCTAATTATTAATTAAATTTAACAGTTTATTTACTGTTTCCTACAACAAATACTTAATAACTCACTGCAATCTACAAAAAGAAAATTGCGAAAGAATGAACGCTGGAAGAAATGCTAGCACACACATAAATGACAGTTATTTTTGGACCAATGCCTTTGAAAATTCCTAAACCTGGAATCCCTACTGCAACAACTGATGATATTTTTCCTATTTGTTAAATTCCTTTAAACAAATTACTTGCAGTTTCGCATGACAAATATCAAAATACATACACTGCAACCTTCACTTAATTAAATATAATGCGGAAACAAGAAACTGAGCAAGAAAGAAAATACAACACAATGGCACCGTTATTTTTGGACAATTGTCCCTTGAAAAACCCAATGCGGGAAAACTGGTGCAACAGTTATGAGGGTTTTTATTATTAAGCAATAGTAATTTCTGAGTTCAAATTATTGGATGCCTAATTGGCTATCTGAAACAGAGAGAAACTAGATAGAACAATTAGTGAGATGCTCTCACCCTATCACTGGAAGAATTCGACCTTGATCTCGCTGGAAGGTGTTGAAATTTCTAACACGTCAGAAATTTTTCCTGCATTATCTGGTTTATTTCACCTACTTGTTTATTCCTTAACAGGTTATTTAACCATATAAATACTAAAAATAAACACAAATGCAGTCTCAACTCACCTACGGATCATCAACTGAAATAATAGACAAACACACAAGGGACACCATTATTTTTGGACAATCGTCCTTGGAAAAACCCAACTTGGGAAAACCGGTGTAGTAGTTCTGAGGGTTTTATTATTAAGTAGCTTTCTTGAGTACAACTAGGGTGCCAAACTGGCTTACCCAACAAAGATTTCTATCTGGCAGTGATACCTCTTCTCGGAAGCAGATATTCAACTTCTCAGCACTAGTTTACCCCACGAAAATCCTTCCGGCGCTTCTCCAAGGCTCTACGTCAGCCCTGCTAGCCTCTGCCTAGCTTTGGAACCCCCTGCGTTAGCCCTCTGCCTCTCTGCGTTAGCTCTCTGGCCTTCTGCGTCACCCACGCAGGCCGCTCAGCCTCTCTGCAGTCACTAGCTGCCTCTGCGTGGCTCTTACTGCCTCTGCGTAGCCTCCTTAATCACTGTGCTAGCCCTCTGGCATTATCTCGATTCTCTGCCTTTCAACTATGTACTCATTGCCCCTCGCTGCAACTCAGATCACTTGTTCGAATTTTCTTAGTAAACCCCGCTCTAGAAAATTGAACTAAATGATCAATCTTGGTGTATCTCCAACTGATCCTCAAGACTCCTCTTATACTTTTCCTATTGAGTCTTCAACGACCGAGATTAAGTCTCTAATCAACAACTAAGATTAGATTTGGCTTGATCCATGTCATTTAGAACATTCCTCACCCAGTTAAATATATATATTATATATATATATATAATATTTGATTACATGGAATCAGCAACAGGGGCAACCTCGCGACTCACGTTACACGGGGTCGATTCTGATTGCTACCTCATAACCACTGGGAGCTGTGCCTGCCCCTCTATACAGCTCCAGGGTAAGTCCGGGGGATTTGAACTCGTGACCTTTAGTACGGAGCCCGCCTTTCTAACGAACTTCATTGCATTGTGATTACCAACTCGCCTACCCCCGTGGGGCTTTCACCCAGTTTTATATTAATGCCTATTAATATTTTAGTTTTCCTAAGTTTAGACTTAGGAACTCCATAAAAAATATTAATTTTTTAATATCTCTGTAAACGGGTGGGATTTCCCCAAACCATTTCTGGGTCTTGGAGATCTCATGCGCTTTAGCCTCTCCACCAATTTTCATGGCTAGAGCACATCTGATGCTACCCCAAATCAACAAAAGGAGGCTCTGCATACCTTTTGCATATGCAGTCTCTGCGTCACCTCTGCTGGGGACTGTGCTGCTTCTGCTTCGGATCATCTGCTGCCCATAAACTTTGATTTGTAGCCTCCTAGTCTCACACCTTGGCTCCCGGCTTCTGAAACTCGATTTCCTCAGCAGGAAATTCGATCTCCCTCGGGGCTATGCACTGCCACTGCGTCAGTACTGCGTGGGCTAGCATTAACCTCTCTCTAGACGCTGTTTTGTCTTCTCTGCCTTGTACACTCTGGCCCAGGAAAAGACTCCTCACCAGATACTATCCCTGCCCCTCACTACAAAAAGCTCATTTTGAATTTCTCTCTGGAAGATGCTCTGCTTCAAAAATTCGTTCTCTGAACTCAACTCAATGTGTTCTCCAAGTGACGCTCAAGCCTCTTCTTATATCTTTTTGTTGGACAACCAACGACCCAGATTAACTTCTAATCAATGGCTCAGATCATTTTGGCTTGATCTCCGTCTTCTTCTAGAAGTTTCACCCACACTTTAGGCTAATACCCATTAATTATTTTAATTTCCTAAGTTTAGACTTAGGGACCCATTAAAAATAATTAATTATTTTAATGAAACTGTCTCTGGGTGGAATTTACCAAAACGATTTCTAGGTTTTGGAGAAAGCATGTGTCTAAGCCTCCGTGCAAATTTTGAGACTTAGAGCACATCTAATGCTACCAGAAATCAATACTCCCTCTTAGTGAGGAATGTGCTCTAGTAATGCAACTTGCTGAAGCATCACCCTAATTTTGAAACATCTCCCTCTGCGCTGTTGATGTCTAACATCTTGTCCACCAAATACTGCGCAAATGCTACATCTGGATTCTCTACTACTGCTGACCCTGCCACTGTCAACACTGCATCCGTATTGCAACTCCCTCTGAATTTCTGCATCCGTGTTGCTGCTGGCACTGCCACTTCCAACTACACCTGCACTGCAAATTGCTGCTGCTATTGCATCAACATTGGAAAAACATCCAAAATTACTGAACAGGTTTTAGTAAGATGCATGCTATTGCTGGAGTCTGATTGTTGCTAGTCTCTGCACTGACCCTTTGAAGCCTCTGCGTCGCTACTGACTTCTGCTTTGTGCCATCTACACTGTTGCCAACTCTGCTCTGCGCTTCTCAGCCTCTTGCGCTTCTAGCCACTGCAATTGTCACTCCGACACTCCTCTGCACCAACTAAAACTGGTCCATCCTACTACTACTGATCTGTGCTCCCGTAGCAAGGTATTGATCTGAGAGGTGGACTCCTGAAGGATCTTGTCGATTTGTAGTCCCTTCGAAATACAACTCTAAATCAGCCCACCTCCCTCCTAGAGGTATCTCAGCTGTCATGGAAAACGCCTCCTCAATCTCCGCAGGTGCAACCTTCAGATCATGCTTCTCATCTTTGGCCCTCTTTCTGAGAGGACACTAAGTTACGTTGTGACTATATTCACCACACCTGAAGAACTTGATCTTCGAGATGTCCTTCTTCCGACTCTACTGCTCCTGTTGCCCCTTGGATGCAAGGGCTGCATTTTCCTCCTCCTCCTTGGGCTTCGACCCACTCTTGCTGCTTCTGTCACATTTTCACTTGACCAAGTCTCTCCTCATCTCCTCTTGCGTAAGAGCTGCCCACATTTCATCCCAATTTGGCAAAGTCGCTCTGCTCAGGATACTCTGGACAAAAACTTGACACTCCTCTGAGACTGAATTTAGGGCTAGTCTTACCATCTCAAAAGCTTGAGGTGTCAACCCCACAACTAGCAGCTTATCACGGGTCTACTGAAGCTTCGCAAGGAACGGATCAATGCATAGATCTCAGCTTCTGCTCCAAGTACATCTTCCACTGCTCGGAAGATGCCTGATACACCGTCGAGAATGCATTCCACATCTCCTTGGCAATATCTCTACCAATGATGTGACTGAGTTTATGATCCTTCACTTCGTTGAGGATCATTCTTTTTGTCTTCGCCATTTCTTCATTGTACTTCTTGAGCGGATCTGGATCTATGGGCTCAACCACCACACTGTGTATGTAGACTTTGAGAAAATGCTCATCCAAAAGGCAGGACATCCTTGCCTTCCAAATCACATAGTTTGATGCACCATCCAACCTGTCCTGATCACTCAATCCACTGGTTGCCATCTCTTCCAAAAAATGTCAAATAGCTTCCTCTCTTCTGCTGTTGCTTAGCAAATGAGAATTTGAACTTCTTGGCTGGAAGCCGTCTGAGGAAGAATTCCCTCAATCGTGCCTCTCCCTTCCCTCTAACGTCTTTCTCCCCAGTAACTGCCTACAGAAAATTGCATCCCATCAGAACCCCCTCTTCACTGAAGCTTCTACAGCGTTGCTCCCTCTACCATTGACTGATCTTGATGTGGCAATCCTACCTCTCTATCGACTCACTAAACGAAAGATTTGCCACGAAAACTTGCCCTGTTGCCCTGAATTACGCAATCCCTTTGGGGATTCGAATTGCTGCCTTTGTAGGAATTTCAAATTCCCTTCTTCCTTCAGCACTAGGCTTTCTGACTCTGCTCTTTTTTGCTTCACCTGCAGCTTTTATACCATGTGAAAATTCCTAAACCCAAAATCCCTACTGTAGCAATTGATGATATTTCTCCTATTTGTTAATTCTTTTAAACAAATTACTTACAGTTTCCTACGACAAATATCGAAATACATACACTGGGACCTTCACTTAATTAAATTTAATGCGGAAACAAGAAATTGAGCAAGAAAGAAAATACAACACAATGACACCGTTATTTTTGGACAATCATCCCTAGAAAAACCCAATGCGGGAAAATTGATGCCGCAGTTCTGAGGCTTTTTATTATTAAGTAGTAGTAATTTTTTAGCACAAATTGTTTGATGCCTAACTGACTTTCCGATACACAGAGAAATTGGACAAAACTATTAGTGAGATGCTCTCACACTATCACTGGAAGAGTTTGACCCTGATCTCGTTGGAAGGAGGCTCTGCATCCCTTTTGCATTAGCTTGTGTGCAGAACTATGTCAACCCTACACAGTGTATGCGTCAACCCTACGCAGTCTTTGCGTCACCTCTGCTGGGGACTTTGTTGCTTCTGCTTCAGATCCTCTGCTGCTTAGAAACTTCAATTTGTAACCTCCCGGTCTCACACCTCGGCTCCTGGCTTCTGAAACTCCATTTCTTTAGTAGGAAATTCAATCTCCCTCGAGGCTCTGTTGCCACTGTGTCAGCACTGCGTGGGCTAGCGTCAACCTCTCTCTGGATGTTGTTTTGTCCTATCTGCCTTGTATGCTCTGGCCCAGGAAAAGACTCCTCACCAGATACTAGCCCTACCCCTCACTTCCAAAAGCTTCTTTGAATTTCTCTCCGGAAGATGCTTTGCTTCAGAAATTCGATCTTTGAACTCTACTCAATGTGTTCTCCAAGTGACGCTCAAGCCTCTTCTTATATATTTCTATTAGACAACCAACAACCCAGATTAACTTCTAATCAATGGCTCAGATCATTTTGGCTTGATCTTCGTCTTCTTCTAGAAGTTTCACCCACAGTTTGGATTAATAGCCATTAATTATTTTAATTTCCTGAGTTTAGACTTAGGGACCCATTAAAAGTAATTAATTATTTTAATAAAACTGTCTCTGAGCGGAATTTCCCAAAACGATTTTTGGGTTTTGGAGAATGCAGTAGTGAGGGTTTTATTTTGTTATGCAGTAGTGAAATCTGAGTACATCTATGGAAGGCCAACTGGTGATCCCAACCAGTGTTGTGAAAACAGTGATTAAATTGTGATTTAATGAGAAAATCGCGATTTTTTCACCTTGCCGATCAAATCGCGATTTTTATACGAAAAAATCGCCTAAATTTTTTTTGCCGATTTTTACTGAAAAAATCGTGATCTTTTGAAAAAAATTGCGATGTTTACCAAAAAATCGCATTTTTTTCTTAAAAAATCGTGGGGGGTTGGGGTAGCACGATTTTATAAACTTTTAACTTTAGACATTAAAAAAATTGAAAAAAAATGAAAAAAAATGAATATTTTTGTACCAAACGATTTTTTCCCGATTTTTCCGATTTTTTACGATTTGTTCCTTGCGTCGATTTAATCCCGATTGCGATTTTCACAACATTGATCCAAACAATAAGAAAATCTGAGCAAAATACTAAAGGGAATTACCCTTCTCCCATAGGCAATTTCTGGCTCAGCTTTCACTATCAGAACTCGACCTTCTAGAGCACTACGTCAGCCTCTGCGCTGCTCTGCGTAGCTGGCTAGACGAATTCCTTCGAATTGGGCTCTAATGAAGTCTTTTTGCCTCTGGATTATGTGAAAATCGTCTTCTGGCTCTCTGGAACTCCTTCCTGGCCTCTGGAGGTAAGAACGATTTTACTTCTCTCCAAATCGAATTGCCTAACTGAAGCAACTGCGCTGACCTAAGCGCTGCCTCTCTGGGATAATTCGGCTCACTTGCTGCTGCCTCTCTGGATTTGGAAATTTTTTCCTCTGGATCACTGTCTCTGCCTCTCACTCACTAGCTCTCTCTTTGGTAACCAACTGTTGCTACTCTAGAAATTGATCTACCAAGAAATTGAACTGTTCAAGTGTTCTCTCCAAGTGCCGATCGTCTTTTTCTTATAATCCTCTATTGGGACTCCAACGACCAAGATTGAATGTTAATTTTTGTTAGTTTCTAGAACATTCACACCTTGACGTAATTTTTTCTAATTATTTAACCATATTCCCTAAGTTTAGACTTAGGAAATTTTTAAAAACTGGCTAATAGTCTAATAATGTCATTTCTAGGTGGAATTTCCAAAAACAATTTATGGGTTTTGGAGATTCCCTGTATTGTAGCCGCTCCACAAATTTTCATGACCAGGACACTTCTGATCCTACAAAACCTAACACTCTCTATTAGCAAGAAATGTGTTCTAGTGCTCTACTGCACATCCAGTGTCAACACCCTATCTCTGCATCATCTCCTGACACCTGTCATGCTGCTCAGTGCTAATGTCTAACTGCTGTTGCCCACCAACTACTGCGCAACTCTGTTATATGTTGCATCTATGCTGTTGTGAACACTGCCATACTACTGCCAACACTGCAACTCCCTCTCATATGTTGTTTTTGCAACTGCAACAACTAAAATTGAGAAGCATCCTAAATATTGAATCAATTGTGATTAGTGTAATGCATATGTCACTCAAGCCTCTGGCTGTTGCTAGTATTTGCACTGTCACTGAAGAATCTGTGTTGCTACTGACTTTGCACTATGGTAGCTGCACTATTGCCAACTTTGCACTACGCTCCTCAAAAGCCTGTCATTGCTCCTAGTCTCTGCATCTAACTGCATCAACTATCATTGATCCATCTTGCTACTGAAAATTGTGGGCCCCCTTAGCCAGATATTAATCCATGAGGTTGATTCCTCGAGGATCCTGCTCATCTGGCGCATTGGAATCTCATAATCCTCCTCCACCTGGACCTGGTGCCCCACTATCTCCTTCTAAGCCTAGTCCTTGGATGGGACTCTTCTTTTCTTTGCAACTCGCACTAGACAACTCACACTTCCTCCGTTATTTGCCTCTAGCATTTGGAAGTCGATCTACTACCCAGATTTGCTTTCTGGCTAACTCGCACGATCTTCCTCGTAAAGCTACAAAATTTGCGAGACTCATAACTGGAGAAAACAAACCTGAAAATCTCCCTCCTTCCTGTTACTTGACTGTTGGATATGCTACTCGCACTCCCTTTTGGAGTGAGAAGATCTTCTCATAACTACTGCCAATTTGCAACTGGAAAGATTAGATCTCTAAAACTCGAGATCCCCTAAGAGAAATTTTTCCTCTCCGTGTGCTCTTCTTCCTTCCACTCAACGTTGGCTCTGCGCTAGCAAATTGCTGCAAAACTACTGCGTCCAGCTAGAGATTTGCTTTGCGAAAATATTGGGTTGCTCCCTCTGGCTCTTGAATCCCTCTATCTGGAGAGATGAATTTTTTCTATCTCTCACTTTGAAAAATCGAATCTCCTCAAGAAGCTCGACCTCTTGGCAAAGTGACTACACTGCCTCTGAGAGTTTTGACCTGTTGCCCACACTGAACAACGAAACTATTCCTGTCTTCGCTACTGAGCTCTCTAGCTGATCAACTACACTCTGATACCATGTGAAAATTTGGAATTATGAATCCTATTGCAGCAACTGGTAATTATTGTCCTAATTGTTAATTAAATTTAACAATTTATTTTTTGTTTCCTATAACAAACACTGAATAACTCACACTGCAATCTACACAAATAAAATTGCGGAAGAATAAACGTTGGAAGAAATGCTGGCACACACATAAAATGACAGTTATTTTTGGACTATTGTTCCCGAAAAACCCAACTTGGGAAAACCGGCGCAACAGTGAGTGTTTTATTTTATTATGGAATAGTAAAATTTGAGTACATCTATGGAAGCACAACTAGCAATCCAAACAACAAGAAAATTTGAGCAAAATACTGAAGGGAATTACCCCTCCCCCACAGGCAATCTCTGGCTCGGCTTTCCCTATCAAAATTTGACCTTCTGAAGCACTGCATCAACCTCTGTGCTGCTTTGCGTAGCTGCCTAGACGGCTTCCTTCGCACTGGACTCTATTGAAGTTGTTATGCCTCTGGATGCTGAGAAAATTGTCTCTTCGGCTCTCTAGGACTCCTTCCTAACCTTAGAACTGAGAACGATTTTACTTCTCTCGAAATCGAATTGCCTAATTGAAGCAACTGCGCTACCCCTTAGCTTTGCCTCTCTGGATTTGGAAAATTTTTCCTCCAGATCACTGTCTCTACCACTCACTCATTACTTCGATCTCACTGGCTCTCTCCCCGACAATTGACAGCTACTACTCTGGAAATTGATTTGCCAAGAAATTGAACTGTTTAAGTGTCCTCTCCAAATGCCCATCGACTTCTTGTAATCCTCTGTTGAGACTCCAATGGCCAAGATTAAATCTTAATTGATGGTTAGGATTAAGTTGAAGTCGATTCGTGTGAGTTTCTAGAACATTCATACCTCAACTTAATTAGTTTTGATTAATTAACCATATTCCTTAAGACTTAGGAAATATTTTAAAAATGGGTAATAATCTAATTAAGTCATATCTAGGTGGAATTTCCAAAAACGATTTTTGGGTTTTGGAGATCTCCTGTATTCTAGCCTCTCCACAAATTTTCGTGACTAGAACATATCCGATGCTACAAAAACTTATCAGCATGAGGAGAAGTTTGGAGACCTATAGCAACTCATTCTTGAAAGCCTCTACTACAGTCAAGAGAAAGCATCTAGCATTTTGGACCAACTTGAAGCCCTCATCAAAGTCAAGTAAGTGTATTTTTTGTTCTTTATGTCTCAATCCTATAACCTAACAAACCCTAGAAGTATGAAGAACATGCTTTTATCTAGAAGACCATCAATAAAGAGCATGAAACCCATGGTTTAAAATAATAACTTTTTATTTTTCTTCTTTTGTTTGTTACATAAGATACATATTGAAATTTGTACAATAACAATTTTGAAGACCAAAACTAATTACATTTTGTGTAGAGTTCCCACGATGAATTCTCCATAATTATTTGTGCCCTAGGTGTGCCCTAGAAGGGTAGTGTTACCGCTCAAACTAGTAGGGGTCCTAGAAGGGGATCCTAAAGGGGAAACTACTAGGTCAAGGGAAACAATGGAGCAGTAGCCCACTGTCAGCTCAGCTAAATTTCCCTGCTCTTTACAAACTTTCACCGATGGGAGGAGACCCAGTGTAAAGGGAATCACTAGATGAATGAGTCAATGAAGAGGTAAGGGGTGATTCTAGAGGCCTATTCACAAGAGAGACTCAAGTGTATGGTTTACTTGCTTAAGAAGCAAGGTGTAGGGCTCTCTAAGAAGGGCCAAGGGGATTTCAAGGGCTAGGGTTTGCAATTAAGACTTACAAAGGAGGGACCTAATCCTAGAAACCCTTGTGAAAACTTGGTCTCCAAATGGCCTTTGTGAAATTATCTTCAAAAAGTTGTGGGACCACACAAAACCAAATGGACCCAAACTTAGGTCTGTTGGAAACACTGAGACGGGGTGAATCAGTATTTCTTTTCGATTGTTATTTTTACCAGTTAGAGGACTTATATTTAGAACACAAAATGAACAATAAGATAAATGCTTTTATTAATTTCTTCTTTATAATAAATCAAGTACAATATATGTAGGGCTCCAACCCTAGATGAAGATATTGATATTCAATTCCCCAGGCTCCAACATGTATTGTGCCAAGCACTGACTTGGACTTTCCAAGGCACCAACCTCAAGGGCTCCAACCCTATATCTAGTGTAGGCTCTGACCAGGTTTCTTGAGGACTACGATTCTTTACGGCTCCAACCCTATCTTCCAAGGCACCAACCATGTCTTTTCGAGGCTCCAACCTCTTGGTCTCCAACCCCTGCTTTACTTCGTCAAGATATATTTTGGTCATACTTCACGGTTCCCAATGTCCTCTTCAACGAGCCTTGATAGTATTCACTTAGTCTTCACTATAGTCTCCACATTATGTTTTCAATGACAACCTTGATCTCTTAGAAGGTGTCACCATTGCTCTTCATTGTACCCAAGCAAATTCTTCAAGTCACCTCATGATGACATCAACATTGCATCATGGTCCTCAATAGTCTTCTCAAAACTTCAATTTGTCTACAAGGACCTGCACTAAGCTCTGCATCGACTAAGCCTTTTCAAAGGTTGCTTCAAAAGCGCTTCAGATATGTTACTCAGAGATGAGCTCCAAACAACATTTCAAAACTGCTCCAAAAGGTCTTTACCTAATTTCAATAATGATGGCTTCAATAGTTCTTCACACAATGTCCTTGTTTAGTCTTCACAAGGGTTTAGGAATACTTCAAAGATCACCTTAATCAAGGCATTCTTCAAATTTGGTCCAAGGTTAGCCTCAAAGACTACTTCAAGTCGACTCCAAAGGTCTGCTATAATTAATTCCCAAATGTTAGGAACACAAGGCTAAATTTAACAAGATTCAAGCCTTCCAACAAAAGGTCTGTGCTAACACAGGCATATAGGGCTAGGGTTTGCAAGTAAGACTTACAAAGGAGGGACCTAGTCCTAGAAACCCTTGTGATGGGAGAATATGATGTGTAACATGTAGCATTTGATACCCCCTCAAGGTGGGGCAGTTTATCGCCCACTAGGGGTTGGGACAATCACGGGTTCCTTGATGATGTAGTGGGCTCATCTAAGGCCCATAGGAACTAGGGTGATGGCCATCCCACGTGCTAAATTTGTATGTCCCGACTATCTTTTGTATTTTATGGTACATTTCTTGTTGAGAGTGGCCAAATTATGCTTTTTACTTTCTTTTTAGTTGCATCAACCTCCGGGGCATCATTCCAGGCCCGACCCAAGGTGTGGACAAGGGAAGGGGGAGGCTAACCCTATGTGGACCCAGTGGACACATGTGGACCTAGACGGGAAGAGAGATGAATGAGACCCAAGTGAATGGAAAGGAGGTAATTTAGGTTGTGTCGGGAAGCGGGACCACGCAACCAAAATTGAGATTTTCCCATGTAGTGCCATCCCTAAAGCTAATGGCCAGTGAAGGAAATCCCACAAGACTAAGATACAATGGTAACCATGAAATCAGCCAATGGAAACAAGAATACAAACCTAACCCACTCTTTCCTCTGAAACCCCCCCACCAATTCATGCCCAAAAGTGACCATGACAAGGAAAACTACTCAACTATACCAATGAAAAGCTATACCTTTGGGGTTGGGAGGCCCACCTTCAAACATACATTCATAACGAATGGGCGAGGGACCACATCGTTGGCTCAGGTGGTGGAGAAAATGGCACATTGAGTTATCTAGGGGTTGATGGCTGTCGACTGAGGACCATCTAGGAGAAAAAATTTCCCCTATATATACTACCCACAGTTGGTGGGTAACAGGTAGCGTAGTTAGTTTTCCTTGGATAAGGTTGCCTTCTTGAAGGTCGAACGAGCCTTACATTCAGTGGAATAAATCTTAAGAGACCCTTTCCCTTGTCTTACCTTGATTGTGAAATTCCTTGAAATTTAGCAATTGGAAGTAATTCTTCTAATTGAAAATTTAATTATGCAATTTATTTTCTTTACGATAAACCGACGAGTTATTCACACTGCAGTTTCTTCACCAAATGAAATACTGCGGAAGCAAAACTAGGAATGGAGAAATGCTAGCACATACACATAAAAATGACAATTATTTTTGGACAATTGTCCGTCGAAAAACCCAACTTGGGAAAACAGGTTGCAGCGACTGAGGGTTTTTATTATTAAGTAGTAGTGAGAGATTCTAGGTACGACTGGATGCCGAAATTTGGCAATCGTACAAAGAAAAAATATCGGAAAAAGTATTACGAGGAATTTTCCTCACCCCACAGGCAATCCTTGCTCTGACTACCAACTCCAAGTGAGTCGTCCAAATTGGCCTATGCAGAGCCATCGTCACGCTAGCGCAAAACTGGAATATGCACTGCCTGGAACAACTACTCCTCAAGTAGTCCTATCCGTTGATGACTGAGAAACTGTTTCTTCGACACTTGGAAAATCTTTCCAACCTCCAGAATTGAAAATGAGCTTCTCTCCAAAAAAATCGATTTGCCTTCTAGATACTTTTGCGCAGCCCTTGTGTTAGCATCTCTGTGGCTATTTCTGCCTCTCTGCAAGCTACTCTCTGGATCTAGAAAACTTCCTACAGCCTCACTATCTCTGCCCGTCTTTTCCTCTGCTTCCCTTCTTTGGATCGAACTCTTTCGACCAATGTGGAAAAAGTCGAAGTCGGGATTAAATCGACAAGGGTCCAAAAGTTGAAAAAGTCGTTAAAGTCGGGAGTTTTTCGAAAAAGTCGGCAAAAAGTCGGCAAAATACAAAAAAATACAAAAATATTCATTTTTTAAAAAATCCGGACTTTTTCAATAAGATCCCGATTTTTTCAAACAAAAGAAAAATCATTAAAAAAATACCACGATTTTTTGGAAAAAGTCCCGATTTAATCCCGACTTTTTCGACTGGGAAAAAATCGGCAAAAAATCGGCCGATTTAATCGGCCAGCCAAAAAAATCGAAAAATCGGGATTTAATCCCGATTTTTTCCCGACTTTTTCCACACTGCTTTCGACGACTACTGCTACTCTTTGGAGAAATCGAACTGCCCAAGGAAATCAATATCAAGTTTCTCCATCTACCCATCAACTTCTTCTTATAATTTCACCGTGGGACTCCAAAGGCCAAGATTAAATCTTAATAAATGGATGAGATTATTTTCTAGTCAATCCGTGTGAGCTTCTAGAGGAATCTCACCTTCCTCAATGAATTCTTGTTAATTAATCATTTTTCCTAAGTTAGACTTGGGAAAAAGTTAATTATTGATCAATTAAGTTAATTAAGGCATCTCCAGGTGGATTTTCTTGAAACCTTTTATGGGTTATGAAGCCCTAGTGTTTCTTAGCCATTCTGACAATTGTCAAGACTAGAACACCATCCAATGCTACAAAAAGTAACACTCCCTCTTAGTGAGGAAGGTGTTCTCTCCAACTCAAATGTTGCATAATTGCTACAACACCTTCTCTCTGTAACATCCTCTATACACGTCGCTGATGTCTGGCCATGGTGACTACCTGCCACTTCCCACCAACCACTGCGCAACTCTCATGCTGCATTTGTGTTGTTGCTAACACTGTTGTACAATATGTATTGTTTCCAACTTTGCATTTGCACTACGACTCCCTCTCAACTATTGATGCTGCTACTGCAACTATAGCAACTGAGAACATCCAAAATACTGAATTAATTGTGTCTCTGTGTGTTGATTTGGGGTAGCATCGGATGTGCTCTAGCCATGAAAATTGGTGGAGAGGCTAAAGCACATGAAATCTCCAAGACCCAGAAATGGTTTGGACAGATTGTACCCAGTTTGGGAGATATTAAAATAATTAATACTTTTAATGAAGTTCCTAAGTTTGAACTTCGGAAAAATAAAATATTATTGGGTATTAATATAAAACTGGGTTAGAAGGTTCCAAAAGTCGTGGATCAAGCCAAATCTAATCTTAGCCGTTGATTAGAGATTTAATTTCGGCCGTTGAAGGACCAACATGAAAAGTATAAGAGGAGGCCTGAGGGTCAGTTAGAAAACACACCAGAGTGATCAGTCATTCATTTTGCTAGAGCGGGTTTGCTAAGCAAAGTTGAATCAGTGATCAACAGTGAGTGGTAGTGAGTATGAGGCAGAGACAGTACTGAGAGACCAGCGCAGAAGCAGAGAGAGTGAGAGCAACAACCAGTCTAGGCTACACAGAGCCCAACAGAGTCAGTGTAGAGGCCAGAGGGACTGCGTCATCCACGCAGAGGCTGCTGGAGTGATGCAGAGGGTCCCAGAGGCTGCGCAGTGCCTCAGAGGGCTCAAGTAGAGGGTCCTGGCGCTGACGCAGGTCAGCAGGAGGCTAACACACAGGCCAGAAGGGTCAGTGTTGAGCTTCAGTGGTGTTGGAGAGGGTTTCGTGGGACAGGTTTTCTGAATACCTATTTCCAGATATAGAGGTATTGCTGTCATGTATTTTTCTCTGTCGTGTGAGCTGGTGAGGCACCCAGCTGTACTCAGAAAGACTGCAAAATAATATAATCCTTTGAATAGCTGCACCGAGTTTCCACATTGGGTTTTTCTGGGGACATTTGTCCAAAAATAATGGTGTGACTTGTGTGCTTGTTTTCTTTCAGTTGATGATCTGCAAATGTTGTGACTGTATTTTGTTTATTTTGGTATTTAATAACTTGTTTAGAATTTACAAGTAGAAGAAGTAAACCAGTAGAATACAGATTAATTTTCTAACGGATAGACTTAGAAAATTCAACATGGTATCAGAGCATGGTTGCAGATCAAAGGAGAACTGAAGCCATCAACTGACCAGGGCATTTGCAATAGAATCCGCTGTCCTGAGTGATAGTAGCTGATCCTTGCAGAAGCGACAGAGGAAGGGTTGACGCAGAGGCACTGCGTCATTAGTCTGGGCTAGAGAGAGCCCAGCGCAGAGGCTGTGGAGGGCAGAGAGAGGGTCACGCAGAGCCATGTAGAGGCCAAGTGGGTTGACGCAGTTGGCTAAGGGAGCTGTTTTTTCGGTGCCAAGATTGCGCAGAGCCAAGAGGCTCAATCCTTTAGTTGTTGGGGCGAAGGAAGCTGTGGGTAGTTTGCGGGAGCGAAGCTGGTGGGGTACTGTTGTTAGAACAGTACCTAACAGGGCAAGACCAAGGTAGAGGGAGTTGTTGCCGAGGCGGATTTCTAGCCAAGGAATTCAGATTAGTGTTGTAGTTGCACAAACGATCGGAGAGGAGCAACATGATAGTTGACAGAAGGATTTCCAGGAGGGAAATTGGGACTCAAAGGGAGTCCAGAAGAGAATTTCCAGATGGGAAATAGAGAGACTTGGAGGAGTCGAACCAAGAACTTCCAGAGAGGAAGTAGAGAGACTAAGCAGGAGTCAAACCGAGAACTTCTAGGTGAGAAGTAGAGAGACTCGAAGGAGTTGACAGAAGAGCAGCGAGATGGCCGTGAATGGGCCAAGAGATCAGGATAGGTTGGACGGAGCGTCCAACTTTGTGGTCTGGAAAGCCAAGATCTTGTCCATTCTAGACAGACATCGTATCAAGGGCTTCGCCTTGAGAGTGATGGCTGTCCCATTTGACCCGGTAGCTAATGAAAAGTACAAGGAGGCAATGGCTAAGGCAAAGTGTATTATACTTGATGGGGTCAAGGATCATGTGGTCCCACATATAGTCGAGAAGGAAAGGGCAAGGAGACGTGGGACACTTTGAAGACATTGTATCAGCATACTTTCGTGCAGAGGAAGATGCTCTGGGAGAATCAGCTAAGGTCATACCAAATGCAAAAGGGGGAGCAGATAGATGTCTTCCTCGGTCGGTTGAAGGAGATTTGTGACCAATTGACTTCCATAGGGGCCATGCAGGATCAAGAGTTGATGGTAAGGACCGCACTCAATGCAGTCTCCGAGGATTGGGGGACATTTATCCAGAGCATATTGGGCAGGACGAGTCTTCCAAATTGGGAAGAACTGTGGGTAGCTCTTCGTCAAGAAGAGATTAGAGGGCTGACCAAGGTAGGAAGTAGCAACAAAGGGGTCAAGATCAAGAAGGAAGAGGAAGAGGATGCGTCTCTAGCATTTGCGGGAAAGCAGGAGAAGAGGAAGAAGAAGGACCTCTCCAAGATCAAGTGTTTCCATTGTGGGGCACTGGGTTACTATGGGAACTAGTGTCCAAGGAAGAAGAGTAAGGGAGAGGCTTCTGACTCAAAGGTAGTGCCAGCGAGGGCAGAGAAAGAAGTCGAGGAGGATGATGATTGTGCCATGAGTGCTCATGTGCCACTTGAGAAGAAGTGGGGAGACATCGAGTTGTAGTCAAGAGGACTACAGGCGATGAGGGGCAGGATCCTTGAGGTGCCCAACCTCTTGGATTATACCTTGCTACAGGAGCCCCAAAGAGGAGTGGCAAGACTGGCGAATGTAGGTAGAGACGGATGCGGATGAAGTGACAGAGTGTGGTACAATGCAGGAGTCCTCTGGCAACGCGAGGCTAGCGGGCTGCAATAGTGCAAGAGACATGGGAGTGTTGCACCAGTGCAAGATGGCACATAGAGGTGTGAAATGGTGCGTGATGCAGGGAGTTGTTGCATCAACGTAGAGGTCAGTAGAGGGAGCACTTGTTAGCAGCAGAGAGAGCTTCAACATCGAGAGTTTTTCTCGCCTGATAGGGATGTCAGTAGTTGGGTGGATCAGTTACTTACTTCTTAGTAACTGAGTTGCAGTGCAGTAACAATATGCAGTAGCACGATGCAACATGATGAGAGGGGGATGCAATGTTGGGAGGATGGACTAGTAGCAACACGGATGCAGAGGGAGCTGCTGTACGGATGCAACAGCAGCAGTGGCAGGGCCATGGGAAGCAGTACAGGATGCAGCTGTGCAAAGGATGTTTGGCGGGGAGGCCTAGCATCAACACAGGGACTGGTGCCGGAAAATCAGGGTGATGCTCTGTGTTGAGTATTACTAGAGCACAATCCTCGCTAAGAGGGAGTGTTGATTTGGGGTAGCATTGGATGTGCTCTAGCCATGAAAATTGGCGGAGAGGCTAAAGCACATGAGATCTCCAAGACCCAGAAATGGTTTGGACAGATTGTACCCGGTTTGGGAGATGTTAAAATAATTAATATTTTTAATGGAGTTCCTAAGTCTAAACTTAGGAAAAATAAAATATTAATGGGTATTAATACAAAACTGGGTTAGAAGGTTCCAAAAGTCATGGATTAAGCCAAATCTAATCTTAGCCGTTGATTAGAGATTTAATCTCGGCTGTTGAAGGACCAACAAGAAAAGTATAAGAAGAGGTTTGAGGGTCAGTTGGAGAACACACCAGAGTGATCAGTGATTCATTTTGCTAGAGCGGGGTTGCTAAGAAAAGTTGAATCAGTGTTCAACAGCGAAGGCAGTGAGTACGAGGCAGAGAGGCAGATATAGTACTGGGAGACCAACGCATAAGCAAAGAGAGCGAGAGTAGCAACGAGTCCAAGCTGTGTAGAGCCCTGAAGAGTCAGTGGAGAGGACAGAGGGAATGCATCATCCACGTAGAGGTTGCTGGAGTGACGCAGAGGGTCCTAGAGGCTGCGCAGTGCCTCAGAGGGCTAAAGCAGAGGGTCCTGGGGCTGACGTAGGTCAGTTGGAGGCTGACGCAGAGGCCAGAATGGCCAACGCTGAGCTTCAGTGGTGCCGGAGAGGGTTTTGTAGGACAATTTTTCTGAATACATGTTTCCTCATATAGAGGTATTGCTGCCGTGTATTTTTCTCTGTTGGGTGAGCTGGTTAGGCACCTAGTTGTACTCAGAAAGACTGCATAATAATATAATCCTCTGAATAGCTACACCGGCTTTCCCGCATTGGGTTTTTCCGGGTACATTTGTCCAAAAATAACAGTGTCACTTGTGTGCTTGTTTTCTTTCTGTTGATGATTTATAGATGTTGTGACTGTATTATGTTTATTTCGGTATTTAATAACTTGTTCAAAATTTACAAGCAGAAGAAAAAAACCAACAAAATACAGATTAATTTTCTAATGGATAGACTTAGAAAATTCAACACTATGTTGCAACTGTCTCCTGAGCATTTGAATGCTACTATACTTTGCACTATCCACTAGGGAATCTACTTTGCTGCTGACTTTGCTACTGAGTCCCCTGCGCTACTGTCAACACTGCGTTGTGCTCCTCATCATTTGACTGCTACTAGTCTTATGACTATCACTCTAGGAGTCTTGACTCTAGGCATACCTATCCTCATTACAAATTTCAAGCCCTAGATCTTTATCTCCATCCTAGGTCTTTCTTGGAGAGCCTTCTACTCCATGCCTTAATTGAGTCTCTCCTTGAATGGGCCTTGTGAAATCACATCATACATAGTCATTGGCATATCCATTATAGGTGATTTCATCATACCAGGACTCCTCCCATCAGTGAAAGTTCGTAAAGAGCAGGGGACATTGACTGAGGTGACAGTCGGTCCTTATCACATTGTTGTCATTTGGTCTTGTTGTTGTCCCATGGGTTCCCCTCTTAAGGCCTTGCTAGATTGTGTAGCAACAATACCCTTTCATCTAAGAGAAGCTATGATGTTATCATCCAATCAACTCTAAAGGTCATGTTATTCTTGTGATGAGGTAATGTGCCATAAATACACAACATCCAACTCATAGGTGTCTCAATCTCCAACATTCTCAAGAATCCAAGGCAAAGAAGGGCCTAGGAGATCCTCCTAGACATGGAACATCAACTTATGGTCAGAAGTCATCCATTGCGCTTTTGGCATCCTATACAAGCAACTTGGCCTCATTAGGGGATAGAAAGGTCTCATAATGCATGTGATAGTGGTCCAATAGGCTCTCCAAGGATTGAGATGGCCTCCAAGCGTAGCATATGCCTTGGGGCATCATCTGTGATGATTGACTCTATGGTCCATGAGTAACTATTGAAGAAAGCGTAACGAGGTTTTGTCTTCATAATGACATGATCTTTGTAAACGATGTAATAAAAGGAAATGAATTGTTTTTGTATGCCTTGCTACATGGGTTTCATGAGCAAGAAGTGTCACTAGGTGAAATACTTCTTGATGTCTTCAGGATTTATTTATATGTCAAAGAGTCATGTCATGTGTATAGAAACTTCTCTTGAGTTTATGTAAATGTAAATGAGTCCACAAAGTTGTGTAGAATCCCTCCAAAGGCCAAGTATAATCTTCCAAGAAGTTTGCAAGCAAAACGGAGAAGGAATTCTTCATGTCGGTTCCAATATGAATTAAAATGCATAAATAAAGGTCACGTCGGCTCAAGGGAAGAGACACATCCGTTCAAACTCAATTCGGCTCAAATAGGAGCACACACTGCTATAAATACCCACGAAGGGTCAACGCAAATAACACGAGAACTTGCAATTTGTCTCTGAATTTTCGGGTAATTGAGGAGCAGAAGATCTGCATTAAGGTAGGATAGCTCTAGGGTTCAACTGCCTCCTCGGATGGGTAAAAGGAGTAGAAGAACCTAGGTTAATCTCCTCTCGGTGTACCTTTGATCTGAAGGTGAAATCCTCGGATGGATAAAGTAGAAAACACTGAGTATTAACGTGTGATTTGGGCATAAACATAATTTCTGTGATGATAATCTCAACGTATTTATGAACAGAAGATGTAGATCTCAGATGGAGGATCTCAGCATACTTGTAGGTGCAATCATGTGTCAATATCAAACGTATGAAGTAGAAAGGGTTTAAGATGAGGACGCATAACAATCTCGACATCTTCTTAAGTCGTGTGACAACAATCTCGGCATACACACTTCGCTTCCGCTACCTCGCATACCTCAAGGACAGTGATATAATTGGTTATAGTATTGATGAGATCAAAGACACAAGACCTAATCATTGTCATCTCATTGCAATGAGCAATATCACAATGATAAGGAGAAACAGTCTTGATGAGTAGTGACAACTACAGTCTCGACATATGTATATTATATATAAACATGTGAAGAGAATTGCGAAGCCAAGACATATAGAGGAGCAGTGATGAGGTTTTCAAGATATGTGAAATGGTGCAGACGAGGAAACTATAATGACAACAATTGTTATGATATAGAATCATAAAGGAAACTGTGATCAGTGACAAAGATCGTGATCTTGCTCTTGAAAGATCATGATCTCAATGAAGAAGCCAAGATCACCTCTAGGGCAATCTCAAGAGACAATCATAGTGCATCAATGATGTCGACAGTAATGAAGATCTAAGTGAGGCAGAGGTGCAATGAGGATGATGATTCCAGTAGCAATGAAGAAGAGGATTGATGTCTTGGTCTTGGAGAGGCAGATTGTTTCAAGGGTCATGGTCTTGGTATTCGTCAATGAAATCTATAAGAAGAATTTTGCGTGGGTTTTGTCTCTCCAAGAAGGAGAGGTTTTGGCCTTAGCAGTAAGCCAAATATTTGTGTTCTTGTCTCTTTTGTTTTTGATAGCAGTTTGATGAAGTAAACACTCACACTAATAATGAATGGAACATCAAGCTAAGATTAATTGTATAAACACTTCACAAATTGTTATCATGTAATGAATAATCAATATAGTTATGCATGCCCTAGATTCTTCAGCAGTAACCACCATTCGCCATTGGTAAGCAAACAAATGCGGCAAGTAAGGTGGGTCATAACATATGTAAAAGTGACTTTGCAAATTCTATTTAGTCTTCATTTTCAACTTCACAATCAACTTTTTAATGCTTAAGACTTCCCAAAGGCAATGAAAGAAAAGACCCTATTGTTGCAAAATCTTGCAGGCCTTGTGAGGGGACTCACAAGATGAGGAGATAGATTGCCAATTTCATCTCAACAATCTTCCCCTTGCTCTTTAGTGGAATTTTACCACAAGGGAGGCTTCCTAGTCCTTATCTATAAGGATATTCTAAGCTCTAGGGTTCAAGGTGATGAAGATATAGGCTAGGTGATGGCACTCTATGATGGACAAAGGCTCAATTCTTCTTGATAATGGATCAATGTATCATGCACCTAAGCTAAATAAAGACTTGTATAATCTAGGGTTTCTTGATATCCAACAACAAAGAATCCCTAGATACATAAAAGACAAAGAATAGGTTTGTTGAAAGATTAAGTCCACAAAATAATAAAGAAAACCCTAAAACCAAGCCTTGAGTTGAAGCTAGGCTAGGGTTAGGATTTTCAAGGCACAAAATTGGCTAGAAAAGGGATGACGTCAATCTTCCTAGGGGAAGATTTAGCATCAAGTTAGCTAGATTTTGCATTAAAAAGGATTGTGGAAATAAATATTACATTTTTCTCACCAAACATTCATTGACAATGCCCTAAATTAATTTGGCTCTAGGAAAAAGCGCTAGTGGCTTGCCTTAAACGGATGAGGAAGATAAAAAGGAAGAGGAATATGTAATTTTTCGAGGGTGATGCAATCTTGGGCAAAATTTAGAGATAAATGACAAATGATTGGAGTGGGGGGGGGGGGGGTGGTAGAGGGGCGGTTCTTTTTTTCCACTTTATAAGCCCTAGGTATCTTCTTTTTGAGGGGAGAAATTAAATAGGAGATGCACACAAGAAGAAATATTGAATATGCAAAATTAACTAATATTTTCCACAAATATTATGCATTTAGTCATGGATCATAGAAAAATCATAGCAATAATTCAATTAAATGTAAAATAATGGAAAAATTGTAATAAACTTACAAGTCTTCCATGAAAATACCTTTTTGCAATCCAAAAATGATCTCCATTACACAAACCAATCTCCAATAGCAAATGCTACATAAAAATCACATCTCCACAAGTAGTGAATTAGATAGAGGCTAAATCATACCCTAGAATAGGGGCTAAATCTTGAGTGTGATGAACAATAAAGTCGAGGAATCCTTAATATATATGTGAGATTGATCCCTCACTTTTACAAAATAAAATTAACCTACAAGCCCTAAAACATGTTTAATTTTGAGTATTCATTAGGATAAATAGTTACAAGCCAACAGCACAACTCAAAATAATAAAACTATGCCATAAAATTCCACACGTCTGGGTTAATATCCTCCATAGGCATGACCTCATGCACTTTTTGGGCAATATTTGTTGTGAAAATGCATGGATGGGCTAATGGGATGTCCCATCATCATAATCAACTCCAATCCTTGAGGTAACAACCTCAACAAGTGCCTCAAATGCCTCCAAATGTCACAACCATGCTCTACACACCCTATGTCACCTTCTCAAAGGCTAGAAGGGTGACATAGCATCATCTCAATCAAGCGTTGGGGATTCAAGCGGTAGTACAAGCCATCCCTTGTCATCCTTGGATGACCATCATCATATGGACTCTGGATCAAGCCATGCCCGTGAAATAGTGTTAAGGCTAGCCTGGGGGCATGTTGGGTCTGTTGGGGACAACATCAAGAATCTCCATGTTAAAATTGGCAACTAGGGCCAAACTCCATGTGGGTCAGCTTATTTATGGCAGCTGATATTTTTATTTGATCCCTCTCGTCGAGAGGTGTAGGATTGATCTAAAGATCATCCGATTTTGATATGTATTTATGGAGATATGAATTTATTTTGATTATGGAATTATTATTATCAAGCTGACTAGCAACTTATGTAGGCTCAAGAAGCCCAAATGTCATGTCTACTCAACCTATACGTTTTTGGTATAAATAGAAGAGGATTTGATGTCATTTGCAACACACATGACTAGACTGGGATCAGTTTAATGGGCAGCATAATGATGATGCACATCTAAGGGCAACATAATGATGATGCACATTAGCAAGGGCATTAGCATGATGATGATGCACATCTGTAAGGCCAGCATAATGATGATGCACATTAGCAAGTGCAGCAGCATGATGATGATGCACATTAGTATGGGCAGCATGATGATGGATGAGATCATGGACATGAAGGGCAGCATGATGATGGATAAGGTCATGGACATGAGAAGCATGATGATAATCATGATTAGTGCAGTATCTAGTGGTGCAGCAAGAGGACCAGATGCAGCACGATGATAGGTGAAGGAGTCACCTTGGAGAATCAGTTGAAGCAGAATGTCTTCAACTGATCTCATCGTTATAGGCGATAATCTATGCTTAGATGTAGATAAGTCAAAGTGTTGACTTCTGTTGTAAATGTACTATCTCTCTCTCTCTTTCTTTCTTTGCTGAACTTTGAAGAACATAAAAGAAGAATTGATCAAGGGTTTCCCCACATTGTGGGGTTTGTCCCTGGCTAGAGCCATATCTTGTGTCCTGTTGGCTTGTCCTCTGCGATTTATATTTATGTTTTATCTGCAGTTTATCTTAATGCCGATGTGATTGCTAACTGTAACAACCCATCTGTAAAAGTTAAGAAAAAAAAAAAAAATAATAATAATTAACTAATATAAAGTTATGAACTTATTATTTGTAATAATATTAATAAATTTTATATTTAAAAATAATATTAATAAACTTTATATTTAATCGTCCTATTCCACAAGAGAGTGAATCATCTTGTTCCAGTGCGCAACACTAGGGGAGGGTGAGTCACCCTGTGGTCGTATGTTGCTCCAGTAAGAACCGCAAGCCCTCAAAGCTCCCAGAGCTCAATGTATGCAACATGCAGGACCCTTGTACAAGGTTTTCTTGACGACTCCAAGTCATTTGGGAAAATCACAGATTAGATGTTTCCTCGGGGCTTTGGCAAGGTGTATCGACCTGTACATCATCTTAATGCGAAGGAGCCTCCTTGCTCATCGACTTACCATATCCCAGATGATGTTTATCTATTGGAGCAATCGATGAATATGGGATTCCTCAATAATCGAATCCCACCTCTGGTTATTATAAAGAATCACAGTGGTATGTGTTCAAACAGCTCACTGAAGAGCTTCCCCAACCAGGCAGCTTCATACGAGATCATACTTGTAGATATGTATCTGGTCTCAATGGTGCTTATGGAAACCGACTTTTGCTTCTTGCTCATCCATTATATCGAAGCAGAATCCAAAGAGAAACAGCACTAAAAAGTGCTCCAGTGATCCTCCACACTACCTGCTTAATCAACATTTGAATAATCATGTAGTTTCATATTTCCGACAGTGTATCTCAATCCATTAGTATTTGTGCCACGAAGATATCTTAGAAGATTCTTGGCATCAATCCAGTGAGGCTCAACCAAATATGAGCTGACAATGCTAACTACAAAACATATGTTTGAACGGAGGTTCACTAAGAACATCAATGCGAATGAGTTTATGAAACTCAAAGGCATTTCCCAAATCTGGTCCGAAATCACTACCATATAATTTCTAAAAGTTAAGATCCTCGAGGTAGTTACAGGCTTGCAGTCCATCATACCGAATCTTTCCAATATCTTCACCACATATTTTCCTTGAGATAGGAAAATTTCCCTTGGCTTCTGCCATACTTCAAGTCCTTGGTCCTTCATTTCAAA
>APFE030925892.1:46468-63276 GCA_000404065.3 Pinus taeda | reverse complement strand
TTTCGGTTCCCTGGTGTCGGCTTCTTGAGAGCTCCTCAAAGTTGGAAGATTGTCCACCTTGCTGAGAGCCATATCTTCGTCAAAGGTGACATCATGACTAATTACGACTTCCCTTTGACCGACGGTGAACATTTCTTCAGGAGTTTTGGAACCCAAGGCTTGTTGAGGGCATCGATTTTGTACATATACGACGGTGTTTGTAGTTTCAGCCCATAGAAACTTTGGAAGACTTTGATCATGTAGCATGCCTGGACAGCTTCCACAATCGTGCGGTTCTTCCTTCCCACCACACCATTCTACTTAGGAGTATGTGGTGCAGTAGTCTCCCTCTTAATGCCAACCTCAGGTATGCCTGAGTGAACCAATTGTAATATATTGGAGGTCTTGCTTTGGCTTGAGGGAAATGGTCCCCTTTTGAGCTTTCCTTCGGCACATCCTAGACATACACCTTCTTTCTCTACTCGGAATTCGGGCATCCCTGTCACCATTTGTCTTACACCGAGTATAGCTTTATAATGAAGGGGGGCAAACCTCCAATGCCAAAGTTCGGATTGATGAGATGTGTCATAAGACATGACACCTAGCGGATTTCCATCGACCTGATATAATGAATCAACACTAAACCCAAGAGTAAAGGCATTTTTAACATTATTTTTCCATATACGTACCTTACCAGCGCTGAAGGTTACCTTGTAGCCTTTGTCTTCCATTGCCGAGATGGACACTAGGTTCTTTTTGAGGTCAGGTGCATTTAATACATCCTGGGATTTCTAGCCTTCTAGAATGGTTGTCCTCTTCCTCGATTCCCAGCTCTCCTCTTACCTTTGCTATTGAATTTGTCATTCTTTTGATTGCCATTAGAGGGATTTTGATCATCGTCCAGGTGTGAGTCCGTTCTATCAGGGCACTCCCTTGCATAGTGACCTGCTTTATCGCAGATGTAACATCGTCATTTTCTTCCAGCCTTAGGTCCAGCCTTTCCTTTTGATTTAGTCCCGGAATCATTTCTTTTCTTAGCATGAGAAGAAAAGGCAACAGGAGGACCTTTAGGCATGGGCATTTCTTGCTCTTCTTCCCTTGTTTCTTCTTGAATGCATCTAGCCATTAATTCCTCGAAACCAGGAATTACATTATAGTTCAGAAGAATAGTCCTGAACACGTACCATTCGGATGGTAATCCTACAAGAGTCGTGAGTGCCATTTCCTTGTTAATAATAGCCTCCCCAATAGATAGGAGATCGTTCTTGATCTCGGTTATTCTTAAGAAGTATGCTTTCATACTCTCATCTTTACCCTTCTTGATTTCCCTCAGTTTATTTCTAAGAAACAAAACTTGATTTGCATCATTAACTTTAAATAAACTCACCAGTCTATCGTAGATTTCCTTGGAGGTGACCAGTTCAGAGATGTAGGCCACCAAGTGCTTGTCGATAGAGTCCCGAATGATCTTCTATTTTGACTTCTTTGGTTTTCCATTTTTTCCATGCAGCGGCGGATGCATTTGATGGATGCTCAACAATATTGCCTCTTACATGGTCCAACACTCCTGGATCTTCTAGGGTTAGATCGATAGACATCTTCCATCCGTGATAGTCATCTTTCTTACGAAGCTTGCCTTCGGCAGAGTGTTGAGGACCCCATAGTTCTTTTAAGATAGCCTCGCCAATCTTCTCTTCGGTGATTGCTCTTGCTCTTGCTCTGGCTTTGTCTTCACCTCAGCTCTGATACCATGTTATGGTATGTTCTATGCTTATAACAGTTTACTTCTTTTTCTTATTATATTTCAAAGATTAGCAATCACATGTACATAAAGTAAAGTGCAGATAGAACATTAAATGATC
The DNA here is from genome assembly GCA_000404065.3 of Pinus taeda. Lineage (NCBI taxonomy): Eukaryota > Viridiplantae > Streptophyta > Pinopsida > Pinales > Pinaceae > Pinus > Pinus taeda. Next base: position 61,435 of record APFE030925892.1, on the reverse strand, counting down.
GACAGAAAACAAGCCAAGACAAGAGACATAAGATGTGGCGGCTAGCCAGGGACAAACCCCACAATGTGTGGGGAAACCCTTTGATCAAATCTTCTTTTTTCTTCAATAATTCAGCAGAGAGAAATAGTACAATAAATCTGATTTATATCAACAGTAGCAAACCCTAGATCAGCAGCATCAACATTAGTGGCTTCATCGTCAAACTAGGGCAGATGATATCTCACAAACCGACCGTCGGATCGACATGATTCCACTACCAAAAGTTGCGACTTCTAGAGGAGGTTCAGATGAACCTACAACGCAGTTTAGATGAAGAGATCTTCTAGTCCACGCAGGTCAATCTTTACTTCTGCAGTTGCAGCTTCAGTTTCAGCAGCATCCAGCTTCAAACTAGGGCAGTCGATATCTTGCAAACCGTTCGTTAGATTGACTTGATTCCACCACCAAAAGTTGCGGCTTTCAGAGGAGGTTCAGATGAACCTACAACGCAGTTCAGATGAGGAGATCTGCTAGTCCACGCAGGTCAATCTTTACTTCTGCAGTTGCAGCTTTAGTTTCGGCAGCTTCTGGTTTCAAATGTGTGAGAGAGAGAGACCCTTTTCTGCGCAGTAGAGGGGAGACTGTTTTCTGCGCAGTAGAAAGAGGGAGATGTGATGAGATGAGTGAGTCTAAATGAAGAAAAGTCCTCTTGTATTTATACACAATGTTGGTGTGTGAATAGATGCGACTGTTGGGCTTTTGAGCCTACATGAGTTGTAGGTTGGCTTGATAATAATTCCACAATCGAAATAAATTCATATCTCCATGAATACTTATCGGAATCGGATGATTTTTATATCAATCCTACACCTCTCAACGAGAGGAATCTAATAATAATAAAAATATTATCAGCCATGAATAAGATGATCCACATGAAGTTTTGCCTTGGTTGCCAATTTTAACACAGACGCAACCAATTGCTGAACAAAAGACTTGATTCAGATCCCATTGTGTTGGAAGACATTGATCCAACATCAGATTGGGTAGTGGAGAGTCATCCAACAGAGTTTGCTTCTGATGAGGATATGGATTTTGAATTACAGATGATAGCATCACTCGAACACATAATGTTCAGTTGAATGCAGACCTTGATCCACTTGTACTAGCCTCAGCCTCAGAGCCAACAAGTCCTCTAGTTGCAAGCGCTTCCTTTGCTCAGCCACGACAGGGGCGCAACCGCCTATCTCGTCTATCTCAGCTTGCATCTGCTACATAGCCTGCTAGTGCTACCACTTCTACAGTTGCAGTTGGAGATGATGATGAGGAGGAGCCATGGGGCCTCCTGTCTGACTCTGATGATGATCCAGAGATTGATTCACATGATCTTGGCTCCTCTAGCAGTAGCTACTAGCCAGTAGTACTGGTCACAATTTACTTTTGTTATAGAGGCCATTTCTAGTCTCCTTGGTTATGTGTTTTTGTTTTGATAATGTATGTATTGGACAGTGCACTGGGTGCCATTTTGATATAATGGATATATTCATGAGCCTAATTTGATCATATGTTGTCTTCCATCTATATTCTAATGTTGTGTGTTTGGAAACATGAATGAAAATCTTTAAAATTATGTTTTTTTATTAAAAAATAAATATTTAATGTATTTTTTAGAACAACCGAGTCATTGAAATCGAGCTGGCCGAGTTGATACCGAGTCGGAGTTGGAGTCAGAGTCGACCCTTGGTCGAGTCGGTGTCGGAGTCGGAGTTTTAAAACATTGGTTAAAATAAGGTATGTATGCTTGTGTATAATATTATAATGTCATGTCATATGGTTGTAGGTAACATGGATCATTACTTTTCTCTTAAGAAGCATGATCAAGAGAAAAAGGATCTCCTCCTCTGAAAGGATGCAGGAAGGCATAAGACACACTAGATGAAATCAACATAATATGACACAATTAATAAACTTTGATTGAAAGCACATGGGAATGGAATGTGTGGAGAAGGAAGAGATTGTGAGATAAGCAACCCTGATGAAGGTGATCAACATCCAGAAGACCAAGAAGACTTAACTGGGAAATCTCCCAGAAAGATATGAAGACTCTGATGGAAAAGAGGAAGACCCTTGACAATGGAAATCTTTGGGAGATGTGTCAACATGTATGTAGGATGTTGATACTTATAGACAGATGTCATGATGAAGAGCCATCTCATAAGGTATAATTTGATTTAATATTATGTTTTGATTTCTTGAATAATATCTGGATGAGTTGATGCAGGGCTATTGGAACAAGAATTGTAAGTACAAGTACAACTAGCATTCATGTGGTGGATGGAAGAAGCATGATGAGGGAGAAGTAGGCATATGATGAAGGTTCCAGATATGAAGAAGGCCACTTTCCATGAAGAAAGGAATGACATGGCAAACTAAGGAGGAAGTGATCGATGGTTGTTGCCCTACAAGGAAGAAGCTCAACTAAATTTCATGACATCAAGGAGAGAAGTTGATCAAACAGCTAAAGGACCTAGGAAGAAGAAGTTGTTGATGTATAGAAGAGTCCCTAGGTAAGAGGGACCTCTGACAAGTTCCTGATTAAAAGGAGCTTGGGCAAGTTCCTGATTAGAGGGAACTTGGGCATGTCTTCCCCAATTGAGAGGGAGAGATAGACACAACATTCTTGTCTTCACTTTAGAAGAAAGAATGGATCTGGCAGCCGATGCTCTTTGAGGATGTGTAAGAATGGATCTGACATCCGATGCTCTTTGAGGATGTGTAGGGAATACACGACAAGAGTAGGCAAGAGGATTGATATTCTTTGAGGGCTGGGAACCCAAGATAAGAATAGTCCTAGAAGGTAATACTCAGTGAACACTCGGGTGGGTATGTACCCTAAGAGACAATGATGAAAGTGTCTATAGTCATTGGTCTCGCCAACATTGTGTTGTGATTTGATGAGAGATAGAGCTGTCAATCAAGGCCTTGCTGTGGAAACAATGTTGGTTACTATGATGCTATACAAATGGGTTACCAATCTGATTCTTTTTATGAGAAGTTCTTCATATTGAGAATGACCAAGTACCATTATGAATACCTCCCTAGTTAAGAGGGAGTGTTGAAGAAAAGTGTAACTAGGTTCGGTCTTCATAATAACATGTAATTATGATTGATGTAATAAAGAGAACAAAATTATTTTTGTATACCTTGCTGCATGGGTTTCATGAGCAAGAAGTTTATTTGTGGCCCCCATTGAGAGCCTTAGGATTTATTATTAAAAGAGTCAAAGTCATGAAGAGCTCTTCTTGAGCATATATGAAATGTATAAGAGTCAACCTAGTGTCTAGATGAACCCCCAAGACAAGCACGATCGTCTTGAAGACATTAGTCAGCAAAATGATGAAGAGAGCAGTTATGTCGGCCTCAAAATGAATATTAATATCAAGTCGGCTCATAAAAGGTGACACATCGGTTCAATGGACATGTCGGCTGAAATATAGGGAGAGACGCCTATATAAAGGAGCATGTACCCTCGCAGTGTTACAGTGAGATCCTCGAACACCTCTCTGAAATCTCGGACAAGTTAAATGGTACAGGAATCTCAAACGAAGACAGTGTTACAGTGTTTCGGTTGGAGAAGGATTCGATGGTTTCGGATAGGTATTGCAATAGCACACACTCTCGGCATGACTGTGACAAGGCAGTCTCGGTGCAAAGAGAATGTAGTTACAGTGTCGGTGATGAAAGGTGATTTCAGTATCACACAATAGCACACACAGTCTTGGCATAATCACGATGAGAAGGTCTCATAGTAACACACTCTGTCTCAAAGGTGTCGTCATGATCTTCAGCATAGATATGGTATCAGTGAAGGTACAGCTATGAAACAATCATCTCAGTGGATTTAGGTACAAATCTCATTCATATACATGGAGATCTCATTGTTGTAGTGAAGACCTCGATGAATGGTGCAACAATGGTGTTGCAACAATAATGAAGATCTCGGTGGTGCAGTGGTGATGGTTTTAGTATTATCTCAGCAATGATGAAGAAGAGGATTGGTGTCTTAATCTTGGAGTGGCCTAATAGGTTAGGAGTCATGGTCTTGGTATCTGTCAATTGGAATCTCTATAAGAAGAATTTTGCGCAAGTTTTCCTCTCAAAGAGTGAGAGGTTTTGGCCCTGGCAGAATGCCAACATCTGTGTTCTTCTCTCTTTGTTTTTGGTAGCTATTTGATGAACTAAGAAGACACACTCTAATAATAATAACAACTGAAGATTGTGCTAAGAAGAAGAGTTAAATACCTCACAAATAGTTATCATGAAGGAAGAATCTCATTAAATCTAACTACCCTAGATTCTTCAACATGATGCCCTAATTAGTCTATTTACAGTCAACAACATTGGTTGAGTCATGAGTTTGAAGAATGAGCTTCGTGATGTGAGGATGCAAATGATGACATTATGGCCTCATATTTTGTAAGAATCTCGCAATTAAGAGACCAAATTCAAGCAATTGATGGAGTCATCTTTCAGAAGGAACTTATGGCTACAACACTTAATGGACTATGTAGATCATGGGATGCATTTGTAGTGGGTATAAATAGTAGGAAGCAATTTCCCTCTCTTGAAGAACTATGGACTTCTTGTGCTCAAGAAGAATCAAGGCTTATACCAAGAGATAGAAAGGAAGAAGACTCTCAAGTATTTGTAGCATGTTTCAAGAAGAAATATGGAGGAAAGGAGAAGTTTGGTTTCCAAAATAGAAAACCAAAAGGAAGACCTGCTCCACAAGGAAAGAAAGATATGTCAAAGATTCAATGTTATTGTTGTCATAAATTTGGTCACCATATGAGTCAATGTCCTGAAGGAGCGAATGATAGAAAGAGGAAAGGAAACAACATGCTTCAACAACAAACATTAATGAACATCCAAAGAAATACAAAGGTGACACAAATTTATTTTATTTCTCTACTCTAAGAGGTTCTATTGCAGATGATGATGACATGTGGCTTGTGGATAGTGGCGCTTCAAGACATATGACAGGAGATCATGGCAATCTCACTAGAATGATGGAAAGAAGACTATCTCGAAGGGTAGAGCTTGGAAAAAACCACAACACTGTAGTCAAAGGAATTAGGAAGACATCCATTGAGCTGGAATCTGGTAAGAATGTTTAGCAATGTACTATATATGCCATGTTTGAGAAAGAATTTAGTCTCTATTTCATGTTTGTAAGATAAAGGAAATAGAGTAGCATTTGTTGATGGCAAAGTACATATATGGCCCAAGGGCTCTAATACAGATGATGCTAGAGTTATTGGAATTCGTGAAGGAAGATTGTATAGACTCTTGGGTCAACCAGCTCAAGCTTAAGTACACGATGAAATCAATCCATGTGAACTATGGCATAGGAGATATGCTCACCTTCATTATAGAACCTTGCCTGCTTTAAATCAAATTGTTTCAGGTGTTCCTGAATTGCAGATAGAACATGAAGGTGTATGTAAAGTTTGCACACTTGAAAAGAATATCAAGAAGACATTTCCAAGCAGTGCTATTAGATCTAAAGAAATCTTGGATTTGATTCATTCCGATGTATGTGGTCCTATGTCAGTGAGATCACTTGGAGGTTCGTTATACTATGTAATGTTTATTTATGACTTCTTTTGTAAGACATGGATATATCTCATGAAGACCAACGATGAAGCCTCCACCAAGTTTCAAGAATTCAAGGCTAAAGTAGAGAACTTGACAGATAAGAAGATCAAGATTTTGAGATTTGGCAATGGAGGAGAATACACTTAAAAAGAACTTGTTGCCTTATGTAAAGAAGTTGGGATTAAGATGGAGTTGATTGTCCCCAATAATCCTCAACAAAATCGAGTGGTGGAAAGCATGAACAGGTCCATTGAAGAATCTGTTAAGGTTGTGATGCATGATAAAGAATTGTGTATGTTCTAATAGGGAGAAGCATCCTTAACAACTCTATACATTGTGTATGTTCTTATGGGGAGAAGTATCCTTAACAACGGTATACATTCAGAATAGAAGTCCTCGTAGAATTCTGCAAGATATTATTCTTGAAGAAGCATTCACTAAACAGAAGCGAAAGGTTGGGCATTTGAGAATCTTTGGCTGCGCAATTTATATTCACATTCTTAAGGATAAAAAGAAGAAGCTAGAAATTTCAGGAAGGAAAGGAATATTTGTTGGTTAAAGTGAATCATCAAAAGCTTATAGAATCTACATTCCAAAGCAACGATGGGTTGAGGTCAATCAGGACGTTACCTTTGATGAGAAGGTTGCATATTGGAAGTCTAAAGAAGTTTCTATGGACTCCAACAATGAAGAAAAGCATGAGGCTTCCAAGGAAGAAATTTCAAGTTCCACTGGACATCCTAAAGAGCCAGAAGGCCCTTGTGAACATGTAGAACCAATTGTTGTTCTTGAGATCGGGAAGAGGCCAACATGGCTTAGATCTACATTGGAAGAAGCAGAAGGACATGCAAATCCACATGGCACATACAAAGAAAGTAAGAAACTTAAAAGGTTCTCTAGTTATGCAGCCGTTATGAATAATCTCATTGATGCAAAGCCTTCCTCTTATGAATAAATAGCTAGCCAGCAAGTGTGGAAGGATGCTATGATTGAAGAATACCAATCCATCATGAAGAATGATGTATGTGAGATTGTGTCGAGACCTGAAGCTGAAGGGAAGTCAGTGGTGACTTCCAAATGGATATATAAGATCAAGCATGTAGCAGATGGAAGTATTGACAAGTAGAAGGCACAATTTGTGGCTAGAGGGTTCTCCCAAAAAGAGGGAGAAGACTATGATGAAATCTTTGCTCCAGTTATCAGGTATACCACTATTAGATCTATTATTTCTCTTGTTGCTTCTTTGGGTTGGATTTTACATTAGATGGATGTAAAGACTACTTTCCTTAATGGTGTAATTGAGGAAGAGGTGTACATAAAGAAACCTCAAGGTTTTGAGGTGCATGGGAAGAAGTCTCGCATTTGGAGGTTGAGAAAGCCTTGTATGGACTCGAGCAAGCTCCAAGAGCTTGGTATGCTCGAATTGATAGCTACCTTACGAGACTTGGATTTTCCAAGAGTGATGTTGATCCAAGTCTCTACTTCAAGGTTGTGAAGAATGCACCTGTGATTTTATTGCATATGTTGATGATTTATTTTTGGCAGGTGTTGAGCCTCTCATTATTTTGTGAAAGAGGTAGTTGGCCTTTGAGTTTGACATGAAGGATATTGGCTTGATGCATTATTATTTGGGTCTAGGAAGTGGGAAGGGGTGCAAGGGCATACCTATCAAACTTTGCATACTACAACTCACTATATGAGTGTGACTAACCCAAGTATGGCAGAAGCTTAGTGAGAATTTCCTTGGCTAAGGAAAGTATGTTATTGAGATGCTTCAAAAGTTTGGCATGATGGATTGTAAGTCCATGGTAACTCCCATGGTGACTAATGTGAAGAAATTGAGAGACTTTGAATCTAATTTGGTAGACCCAACCATGTACCAGTAGTTGATTGGCTCGTTGATGTATTTGGTTAATATTAGGACAGACATTTGCTTTGCAGTAAACAGGTTGAGCTAGTTCCAGGTGGAACCAATACATGAGCATTGGATTATAGCAAAGCACATATTGAGATATCTAAGTGGTACTATGAATTATGGTTTGATATATCTCTCAAACAGTGATGTATGGCTATAGTGATATACAGAGTCTAACTGGGAAAGGAGTGTAGGTGACAGGATGAGTACTTCAGGAGGATGCTTCAATTTGGGCTCTGACATTATTTCTTGGATGAGAAAGAAGTGGAGATTTGTAGCACTCAACATTGCTGAAGTAGAGTATATTGCATCCAATGAAGCTTGTACTGAAGTAATGTCACTTTGGAAGTTGTTTGCAAGATTGTTTGACCATGAGCTAGAATTGATCCTGTGTTCCATGAGAGGTCAAAGCACATTGAAATCAAGTACCACTACATCTGTGACATGGTGCAAAACAAAGCAGTAAGGCTTGAGTACATCTCCACTGATGAGCAGTTAATTGATATTTTGATGAAGGCTTAGAGCGAAGTCTGTATACTTTGGGGACAAGCTTGGCATTGTGGAGATTACTTCTCTCGTTGAGAAGTGGTGTTGATATGATAGCTTTATTGAAAGTCTTTCCCCCTGTGTCAAAGATGTTGACCAGTTGGGGAGAATGCTCTAGCAAAGGACAATTGTTCTCCCTGTGTGAAAGGTGCTGACCAATTGGGGAGAATCACTCAGTTGAACACATGGCTTTTAGCATAAGGTTCACTCTCTCCAAATAAGATTAAGAGCTCATTTATCATCGAGCCCAATTGCTCATGTGTAATCAGGCGTGGCATTTGGAGTTTTCACCACGAGTCAAAAGGTTTGACCAGGATGGTGAACCAAGACTAGTCTAGGTCAGGAGTACCGACCAAGATTATGGGTCAGTGGTACCGACTAGAGTTATGATGACTAGTAATGTTATGCCATGTGTCAAGAGTACCGACCAGGATTATGGTTCAGTGGTACCGACTAATTGTGGCTAATGATTTGCCTTATGTCAGAGTTGCTGACTAGGTTGATGATGATGTTGACAATGGTGATGATAATTTGTTCTAACCTCTTCATAGAGAAATTCGTTAACTTGAGAACATCTAGGATAGTCATTATGAATACCTCCCTAGTTAAGAGGGAGTATTGAATTTTGTAACTATGGTCGGTCTTCATAATGTATATTTTGGCCCTTGATGTATTTATTTTGATTATTGTAAAGCATGTTCTTCATGCTAGAGTCAAAAGAAAAATTTATTTGTGAGTCATGTCCTTGTGGACTCTTAAAAGGAAAAAATTTGAATTTTTGGTTCCAAATTTATTTAAGTATGCCTCCCTATTGGAAATTGGGGAAGTTGTGGGACAAATTTCCCATGATAAACGCTACTACCCCAAAGGAAAGCCCATCTTGCCTCAAGAAGAATGAAAATTGAATAAAAGGAAAATATTATTGATTGATGCGAAATATAATTGGGCAAATAATTATTAGAGGATCAACAAAGAATGTGGTAAATATATTAAAAGCAAAATTAAATTTGAATTTAAGATTTCCCTCCATAAGTCGGCCTCAAAATCAAGTCAGCCTACCCCTAAATGGACGTGTCCTTTCGCCCACAAAAACAATTATAAGTTGGGCACCTTGGCATATCAAATGGGTATCATACTGTTGCATATCTTTCTTTGAGGTGTGTATCTATTTGGCATCTTGCACTCTATCTTAGTGGCTCACTATTTCAGAGGCTCGCATATGTTATCTCAGTGGCTCGTTCTCTTTACTTCGAGGTTCACGTAATGGATCATATCAATACTTTTGTAATTTTCACTCTCATAGCTCGCATCTATTCTTGTGTAGCTCACATCATTTACAATGGCTCGCATTCTATAATGGTTCAATTGGATCGCTTTCTCCTCTTTGTGATAAACATACATATTCATGGCTTGTTATTCTCTATAGCTCGTGGCTCACACATCACCATGTCTTGTATAAATACTCCGTAGCTTGCATTTCTAATTACAATGGCTTGCAATGCTTCAGCGGTTCACATATTTTATCTATGGTTCGATTCTATCGGTTCACACAAAGTTACGAGTAGTATTACGAATGCTTTATGGCTCGCTTCTATGGTTTGTGAGTGATATTTGAAGCTCACATTCTATATGATAGACACGCATACATATACAACTAATAGTGATTGGTTTGTATTCTTATCTCTATGTCTCACATTGTATCTTTGAGATCTATTTTCCATGGTTTGCATTGCTTTCTCTGTGGCTTGTTCTATCATCTATAGCGCGGATCTATTTTCCCTAGCTCAATTTGTAGTTCTTTGCGATGATAGTATATGGCACAGTAACCTTGATGTAAGTCAATGATATGTGACAGTAAGTACTTGTTGACAATGATTTAGAAGCATATGAAATTTGATTTGGATATTCTTATATGAAGTGACATGAAGACTTGTGACAATAGGAATATGACAGAGAATGATAATTGTATGTACAGTTGATGACAACTATAACTCTGATATAACAATGACCTTGATGATTGACTGTAATCCTATATGACAATACTCTTATGTGAGATTGATTTACATGACAGTGCTTGTGGTATAGTGACTTGTATGATAGTGGACCAGACAGTGACCTAATAGTATGAATGACAACATTGTGACCTTGATAGCACACTCTTAACTTGATATCAATAATCTTTGATATGGTAGTGTCTTTTGATATATGACAGCAGCAATAACCTTGTTGTATGGTAGTAATCTTTGATATGGCTGAGACCTTGTGTATGACAGTGACAGTGACAATGACTTTGATATAACAGTGAAGACAGTGCTCCTATGACAGTGATGTCAATGACCATGGTCTTATGATGACAGTGACCTTGCTCTTATGATATATGACAATAATGATGACACTCGATAATGATGATATTCCTTGATAGTGAAGACTCCTCGTATTGATGACACTTATTGGAGTGACATGAATGATGCTACTTGAGATAGTGATATGATAGCAACTCTCTTGGCCTTTTTTGATTATCGGAGGTCAAATTGTTCAGTTCAAAAAAGTTGTGAATCGACTTGGGTTAGTTCTAGGAGGCCTGATGTGATTGTTGTATCTCATTCTTATTGTACTTTGTATCTCCGCTGAACATTTGATGAATATTAATAGAAGAAAAATTTGATTGGTTTTTCCCCGTTGTGGGATTTTTCCCTGGTCTCTGATCTAAATTCTGGTGTCTCTGTTGTGCATGCTTTTCTTTCATTGTTCCTTATTGTTCCGCTACATTGTTGATGTTATTGTTCTCTCTACATAATTGCTAATGATGTTATGATGTTATGGGGTGAATGTAATATGCAAATGATGAAAAAGTTTGGAAATGCAATTATCTTCAGCAAAGAACAATCGAGTTCTAAAAAATTTAACATTCCCTCCAAGTCAAGTTGACCCATGCAAAAGTCACACCCATTCGACGTAGTAGATCACTATATAAAGACAATTCGACCTCCTCCCCAAGGCAACAATTTGATCTCTCTCAAGCAATAATCTTCTGGGCATTAAAACGAAGGACAAGGAGGATGAAAAAGAAGGATGAATTCATCCTTTTCTCTCTCTATCTAGCTCGCGTGGAGGAACTTTCTTTCTCTAGTTCACATTTTTTTTTTAGACAGTTGCAGTTGCAGTGGCCGAAATTTTTTGGGTAGTTGCACGGCCGAAATTATGGGATTTTGGGTAGTTTCTGGGAGGCTGAAATTCAGCCTAGGGTAGAACGGGAGGGCCGAGTTGCAAGATCAGATTGGAGGCTTGACTTGGAGGGTTTTGACCTGTTTTTGTTAGTTTTTGTATTTTTGGTAGCATTAGAGGTGTTTTAGTTTTGATTTTTGTCAAAGAGGCTAAGGAACACGAGATATCTCAATGATACCTACTTGCAAGATTTAAATGATGGCTAATTAACTAAGTTGCACGAAACATTGAGATTCAAAGGGAGTTAGGAGCAAGCATTAGTGTTACAAATGTGTTGCATGTGTCTGGCTTGGGTATGAACCTTATTTCAGTATCTCAGCTACAAGATAAGGGATATGATATCCACTTTATAGGGAAGAAGGTGAAGCAGATTGGAGTTTTGAGCAATAGATTGTTCAAGTGGCAGCTTGGAAACAACAATAGTAATAGCAATAGCAGTGGGAGAGACTTGAATGAGTTATGGCACAAGAGTATGAGACATTTACACCATGGAGCACTTACGATGCTCAAGGAGATAGTTACAAGTGTTCTAGAATTAAGCACAAAACACGATGATGTGTGCAGGGTGTGTGTACTTGGGAAGTATGCTAAGGAAGCATTCCCAAGTAGTGAAAATAGATCAGGTGTATTACAACTTAGGCACTCGGATATTTGCAGTCCTATGTCCACCATATCTCTCAGAGGGTACAGGTGTTGATTTTTGGTAGCATCGTATGTGCTCTAGACTTGAAATTTGGAGGAGAGGCTAAGGCACATGAGATCTCCAAGACCCAAAAATCGTTTTGAGAAATTTCACCCGAATTAGGAGTTATTAAAACAATTCATATTTTTAATTGGTTCCTAAGTCTAAACTGAGGAAAATAAAAATATTAATGGGTATTAATAAAGATAAGGGTGAGAAACTTCTAAGGGATGAGGATCAAGTCTGTTTTAATCTTAGTCGTTGATTAGAGACTTAATCTCGGCCATTGATACATAGACATGAAAAGTATAAGAGGAGACTTGAGGATCATTTAGAGACACGCCGACAAATACTTAGTGGCAAGGAAAATCGATTCTCAAGAGAAGGAGATTGATTTCAGAGGGAGAGTTGCAAGGTGGAGGAAGAGGAGGGCATCAGCAACAGGTAGTGACAGAGGAGGAGGTGACGCAGGGACAATGGGAGACAACGCAGAGAGAGACGCAATCCAAAGGAGAGACCCATCCCTCATGCAAGTTGACGCAGAGGGACGCAGAGCCACACTGAACCACGCAGAGTGATGCAGATGTGATGCAGGAGTGGGAGCAGGGTCTCAAAGTGTTAGAAAGTCTCAAATGGAAAGTCTCAGGTGTTTTCTTTCAGTGTCTCTGTAAAATCATTCCTTCTAAAAGCAATTGTTGCTGAAGATTAATAAAGCCCTCATCTGCTGAATTGGTTTTCCCGCATTGGGTTTTTCCGGGGATAATTGTCCAAAAACAATTGTGTTGATGTGATTGGTTCTTGTGCATGTATTTTTCTCTAGGTAATTGTGTGGTAACTGTAGTAGAATTTATTTTAATATTTGTTGAAGGGATTTCGTAAATAACTTATGGTGAATAATAAGTAGGTGAAATAAATAAGTTGCTGCAGTAGAATTTCAGTTTAGAAATTTTCACAACGAGTACTTGGTTATCTTCATCGATGAGCATTCTAGGAAAACCTAGATCTATTTCTTGAAGACCAAAGATGAAGTCTTTAGTCGCTTCAGGGAGTTTTAAGTTCTAGTAGAGAATGCGACAGGAAAGAAGATCAAGGTGCTTCACTCAGATAACAAAGGAGAGTACAATGATAGTAACTTCACAGACTTTTGTGCGAAGGAGTGCATCAGGAGGGAGTGGACAACTCCATACAATCCACAATAGAATAGGGTAGTGGAGTGGAAGAACAAGTCTATAGTTGGGACTACAGAGGTATATGACCAAGACTTACCCAAGTTTCTATGGGTAAAGGCGTGTAACACAATTGTGTATATACAGAACAAAGTTCCTCACAGGGCATTGGGGAAGATAACACTAGAAGAAGTCTTCTCAGGGAAGAAACCAATAGTAAGTTGCTTTAGGATCTTTGGTAGCATAGCTCACTGCCATGTCCCAGATGAAAAACGCACTAAGTTGGATCAGACTATAGAGAAGGGGTCCTTTGTTGGGTATAGCAAACCTCGAAGGCATATAGGATTTGCATTCGTAGTAGTAGCAAGATTATCGTGAGATGGGACGTAAAGTTCATGGAGGACAAAGCTTTCAAGAGATCTCACGAGTTGCAGCAGATGATCAAAATGAGCCAGCGAAAGCTCCATTGGTCCAACAGCAGGGGCAGTCGCATGGACAATCACATGGATCTAGTATAGTCACTAACATTAGCACGACCTCAGGTGCAAGAGATCCTGTAAGTTCCCAACAGACGAAGCAATAGAGGCAGGGTGAGGAGCTGGTCGATCCTCCCACCACTAGTGGACGTACCAGCAGAGAAGTTCACCAGACGTTGAGGGACACAAAGGAGTTCATAGGAGCTCCTAGGATGAACAAGGGACAACACAGACAACTAGATAGGTACCAAGCATTGGTGGCAGTGGCACAGGTTGTAGAACCTTCCAGCGATCAGGAGGCAACATAGCATTAGGTGTGGGTAGATGCCATGGTGGAAGAGTATAGCTCCATCATGACAAAACATGTTTGGGAGGTAGTGCCGAGACCTGTGGATAAGTCAATTGTAGGCTCTTGGTGGATCTACAAGATCCAATATGTTGCAGATGGCAAAGTGGAGAAGTACAAGGCTAGGTTTGTGGCAAAGGGAACGCAAAGAAGGAAGGCATAGATTATGAGAAGACCTTCGTCCCAGTTTCCAAATACACTTCCATCTAGCCTGTCATATCTCTAGCAGCGCAAATGGGATGGCAGATTCACTAGATGGATGTCAAGACAACATTCTAGAATGGGATGATAGAGGAGGAGGTATACATCGAATAGCCTGAGGGTTTCAAGACACATGAGAAGGGCTCTCATGTGTGTAGACTAAAGAGAGCACTATACGGGCTCAAATAGGATCCCAGGGCATGGTATGGTCGGATTGGAAGGTACTTGTAGATGATGGGATTCATCAAGAGTGATGTAGATCCCAACCTTTAGTATATGATGGTAGAGGGTGATCCACTTGTCCTAGTGTTGTATGTGGATGACCTCTTTTTGACAAAGTCATCAGAGTTCATAGAACACTGCAAGAGGAACTTGGCAACAGAGTTTGACATGAAGGATTTTGGACTGGTGCATTACTTCCTAAGCCTAGAAGCATGGCAAAAGGACGGGGAGATCTTCCTTGGGCAAGGGAGATCTACTATAGAGATTTTTGAGGGATTCTTCAGCGTAAATCACATAAGAATTCATTTGTCGACGCGTTTCGAACCAACTAGTGGTTCATCGTCAGGACAAGTTGAAGAAACAGATCCAGCCTTAGCATGTTAAATAGTCTGAGCAGAGTCTCCAACGGCTACTTGGATAACAACTAATTTTGACTTCAGGACCAAGGTCAAATTTTTAATTTATTAATTATTAATTTTTTAATGGAAATTAGTTTAAAGTAAATTATAATTGGTGTTCATGGTTAGTTAAAAAATAATTTATTCATTTATTTA
>APFE030925892.1:17881-37873 GCA_000404065.3 Pinus taeda | reverse complement strand
ATAAATGAATAAATTATTTTTTAACTAACCATGAACACCAATTATAATTTATTTTTAACTAATTTCCATTAAAAGTTTAATAATTAATAAATTCAAAATTTGACCCTGGTCCTGAAGTCAAAATTAGCCATTATCCAAGTAGCCGTTGGAGACTCTGCTCAGACTATTTAACATGCTAAGGCTGGATTTGTTTCTTCAACTTGTCCTGACGATGAACCACACTAGTTGATTCGAAACGTGTCGACAAATGAATTCTTATGTGATTTACGCTGAAGAATCTCTCAAAAATTTGATATGGATCACAAAAGCCTCAATTCTACTATAGAGATTTTGAAGATATTCGGGATGCAGGACTATAGGCCTATGTCCAAGCTTATGATTACGAACTAGAGGAAAGTAGATGCATCAAAGAACGAGGATGTGGACCCAACCTTTTATAGATAGCTAATTTGTTCACTCATGTATCTGGTCAACACTAGGCCAAATATCTATGTCTCGGTCAACACTAACAGTTAGTTCGTGGTGGGACCTAAGAGAGTGCATTGGACAACACATCCTGAGGTATTTGTGCGGCATGGTTGAGTATGGGTTGGGGTATTCTTGAGGTGATGGTCTTAGGTTATGTGGTTTCATGGAAGTAGATTTGGCAGGCAATTTAGTAGATCGGAAGAGCACATCAGGGTGTTGCTTCAACATTGGATCAGGGGTCGTATCTTGGTGCAACAAGAAGCAGAAGTCTATGGCACTAAGCTCTGTAAAGGTAGAGTACATGGCAGCTAGCATGGCCACATGCGAAGTTATATGGCTTCGGAAGTTGCTAGTGAGTTTGTTCAGTCAGAGGATGGAGGCAATCAATGTCTATTGTGGTAATCAAAGTTGCATCAAGCTCTCTGAAAATTTGGTGTTCCATGATAAGTTGAAACATATAGACCTATGATACCACTAGAGATTTAATGCAATGTGGAGCAGTCCAGCTACTACATGTTCCCATAGAACAACAGGTTGCAGATATACTGACGAAAGCTTTAGGGAGAGCTATGTTCGTTTATTCAGAGAACAAATTGGTGTAGTGGAGAACCCCTTGCAGTAGCAGGGACAATGAATCAGTTCATAGTTGCAATAGTTGCAACAACATGAGATCATATGCAGCGCATGCAGTGTTGGCAACAGTGCAAGGTGGCATAGTGAAGTAGTGCAGATGCAGAGTGGTTCAACTATAGGGTTAACAGATGAATTAGAGTATGCGCAGTAGCATGGTGGACAGTGACAGGTTGCAGATGTTAGACACCAGCAGTTTGGTCCAATTTTAGAGAGAGATGTTGGAGTGGAGAGAAAACACCTTCCTCGATAAAAGGGAATTTCAAGTTTTGTTGTTTTGGTAGCATCAGACAAGTGTTCTAGTCTTGATTTGTTTCTAATAGGCTAAGCAACATGAGATCTCCAAAACCCAGAAAAGGTTTCACGAGATAAGCTTGTGAAACACCTTAATTAAGTTAATTAGCCATCATTTAAATTTTTCCTAAGTCTAACTTAGGAAAACCAGTTAATTAATGGGAATTAATTAAGGAAGATTGAGAATGCTCTAAAGACTCACATGGATAGAGTCTAAGATGATATTAATCATTGATGAAGATCTAATCATGGTTGTTGAAGCTCCAGGGAGAGAATATAAGAACAAGTCGATGGGATGGAGATAGACACAGTTGTGAGAACGAAAGGCGAGCGATTTTTCCTTAGCAGGTCGAGCTATCCAGTTGTCGTGATTTAGCAAGGAAGAGAGTTTAAGCCAGAAGGAGAGCATCAGTGATTGAGGGAGCAACAAAGGAGATTTCCAAAGAATTTTCCCAGCAGAATTCCAACGCCGGAGAGGTAGGAGAAGGGAGGTCGAAATCATATGCAGAGAAAGTTGTCCAAGCAGTGCGAGCTAGCTAGTGCAATAGAGCAAGTTGTCGGGAAGGGTTCGTTTTAGTTGTCGGAGCCCGGAAAGATTATTTGGAAGGTAGAGTGAATTTTTCCATAGGGAAAAGGAGGCTAGATGCCCCAGTCTGAGGCTGATTTAGGGATCGCACGACTTGTGTTGGCCAGTAGTGTGAGCAGGCCAGAGGGAGGCGGAGTTATTTTGCAGAGGGAGAATTTTTCTCCTAATTATTTTTGGCCAAATTATTTGCCCGAGGATTACTAGTGAGGCATCTAGATATTGTACTCTCCATTTTTGTTGCATAACAATAAAATAAACCCTCATCTCCTGCACCGATTTTCCCTTTGAGGTTTTTTTGGGGACATTAATCCAAAATTATTGGTGTCAATTTTTTTATTGTGTGTGCATCTATTTCTCAGTTCCTGATTTTTTATTTTACACGACATTTTTATGGTGAAGATTGCAATTGTGAATTATTCGTTAATTACTGTAAATAGTTAAACTTCTAACAATTAGGAGGATAATATCTAGTAATTGCAATCAAAGAATTTTCATAGGTTTGCCCATAGATTTGTGGAAGGTCAGTTTGACCTAGTTGTTGACTAGAAGTCTAGGTGTGTTTCTTGTTGAAAAGAATAATTTCTATATTGAAAAGGTTGTTGGGTTTCTTGCTCAAGTGGGTTTCCCCAAGGTAAGTCATGTGCTCTCTTTATGCATTGTGATCTCTATTTTCCTACTATTTTATGGTTGAATTTCTGAAATATAATTGCTTAATAATATACTAGAAAAATTAAAAGAAGAGCACCATCATTAGAAGTAATTATCAGTTTTCAGATATATTGTGCTAGAGAAATCAACAATTGCTATATATTCAGCTTCAGTTGTGGAGATAGTTATAGACGATTATTTCTTGCTTAATCGTGATACAAGACAATCACCTAAGAAAAATGCATTTCCACTGGTTCTCTTTCAATCATCAATGCTTCCTGCCCAATCAACATCAGTATATGTTGTCAAAGTAAGATTTGTGCTCTTAGGATACCAAAATCCAAAATCAAAGGTGCCTTATAGATATATGAATATCCTTTTTATAGCTTGCATGTGAGATTCCTTGGGAGCTAACTGAAATTTTGCCACAGTCAACTAGAGGACAAATTGTCCCTCCTCCAACATCTATAAATACAAGTCAAGTGACCCTCATTTAGACAATAATCATCAAGCATTTTATTCTTCTCTTTTCTTTGGGTTTCCCTGCACAAGTTTGAATTTGGTTCGCAGATATTAGTTCATACAGGTCTGAAATTGCAAGATTCGAAGCACGTGTGGATTAGGGTTTTGGTTTGTAACCGCAAGGTTGTCATAGGTATTTTTCGGCTATAGCTACAATCATACAAGCTTATTCGTGTGACCAGAACACTTCAGCGACACACATGAACACTTGCTTCGTGCGGCCAAGACTTGGGATTTCTTGTGCCAGTTGACCGCAGATCTGAACAATGGAACGCAGACTTGAATGTTATTCTAATCAGTATTATTGATGGGCTCATATTTTGGATATTGTTTGGTTGATTTTGCTAGATAGTTTTGGCTCATTGTACTCTCTGTTGAACATTTTATGACAATCTAATAGAAGAATTTCAAAGGGTTTTCCCCCTTGTGGGGTTTTTCCCTGGTCTTTGACCAAATCAGCGTCTCTTGTTGATGTGTTGATTGTCTCTTTTTGTCATTGCATTTATTGTTCTATCTTCAATTACTGTTGATTCTGGAAATATTAATTATTGTTGAAAGATCGTTAATTGAATAATTGAATTGGGCTAAAGTAATTGAAACAACATAGAACAGTGGTAAATTAAGGGTCTTGATACACCAGCAACAATGGGAATACATATGAGCTGCAACAACTTATAGATTATTTTTATTGTTAATATACATAGAGCACGAATTACATTTTTTTAATAATATTTTTCATTTCTATTTATTTCTTTGTTTAACTTTATCTTCATTATTTTGATATGTTGAATTTTTATTTATATCACACTCGTATATAAATTTATATATTTATAAATTATTTTATAGTTGAACTATATATATCAATAAAATATATAATGAAACATATGAATATTAAAAAATAATTTAAATCGTTATTTCTTTTTGTCGTTTATTATTTCTGAGAAATATATATACATATATATATATTCCCAAATTTTCTATTATGTCAAACTTCATATCGAACTTTATCCCCAAAATTTTAACTGTCAATTTTTTTCAAAGTTGAAAGCCATCGAACTAGAACACGAACAGGAATCAGATGGGTTAGACTCTAATATTGAGTGGCGTATCCTCACTTACCTTCATGGAGCACCATTTGTCATGTATTTCTCATTTGTTCTTGTATTATATTATCATTAGAACATGATAATACTATATAGTTGAGTATGTAACAAACCATATGAATATTGTTTGTGTTATTATTATAGCATAATATAACCATATATGGTAATTAACCATAAAGTAATCATCAATTGAAATTTGTTTTAGTAATAATATATAATAAGTAATATTAATATGACCCTATGCAGCAACTGGTTATTAGCAACAACCAGGGAATGCAGGGGCTAATATTCATCATGTGGCGTTGTTTTCCAACTTTTTCCCAAAAAAATTAGCCGATTAAAAAATAATATTTCCCAACTTTCTGTTGGATAAAATTCTCTTGCGTGAAAAATTGTCAATGATTAAAAAAATGTGAAATGCTTTAGAATTTAGAAAATATAACAAATTCTTGTAAAATATTGATCACTGGTAATTTGAGAATTACAACTTTGGCCTAAGTTTCTGCTCTTGAAAGATAATTGTGCCTCCTTAAAATTTTCCATGGAGCTGCTGGAGTGCAATGCTCTACCATTTTCCACTTTGCTGGTCATGAAAAAGAACACAAAATCAAGTTGCGCTGCTTTGAGGTTGAGTTTCCATGTTATTTGTCATGGAACATCAGCTATTCTATTCTGAAATACGGTTATTTGAATATAAGTGTTGGTTACTTTCTCATTTTCAAAATCAATGCTAATATATCATATCAGTGGTGTAAGAATTATTCTGGATTGCAGAATCACCAATATTCTTGATTTAGGTTGTTGAATTAACCTGGTTCTGGTCTAAACAATAAATATGTTCCTTGGTTGGCTAACAAGGCCTGGATAGCTTACATTATGTAATTTATCAGTAAGTCTTGTTTACTTTGAAAGTAAGAGTATCCTGAGGGAAGAAAATAAAGAAAAAACAGAGAAAAATATCATATTTACCTTGATGGTTCAAGTTGGAACTCTAAATCTCTTTGTGTTTTACAGCTTGGGCATGATTCACGGGATGTAGTGGAATGCAATACCAAGTGCCCGTGTGGATCAAAGTGTTTGAACCGAGAACTTCAGAACGGCCTCAAGTTTGCCTTGGAAGTTTTTAAAACAAAGGAGGGATGGAGTGTACGATCTCTTGAACAAATCCCAAGGTTTGCTTTAAATCAATGCATTCTTATTTGGACACATTTATTCAGAATGCCGATGTCAAGTAATTCATCTGGTTACTGCAAGAAATAAAAGGTTTTGACATATCACAATTAGAAACACAAATATAACAATTTCTTATGAGAGAAAATTAGAGCTCTTGTTCTTGTTGACAGAATGTGTTCTTTGTTAAAGATGTTTTTGAGTTCTCAAACTTGAAATAGGGATTTCTGTTTAATCACATTTGTTCGTGGACAACCCTTTTTGGAGCAGGGGAAAGTTTGTTATTGAATATGTTGGAGAGGTGCTATCTCAGAATGAAGCCCTGGAACGTGCTCAAATGTGTGATGAATACAGTCTCAGGTGATTTCAACTCTCACAAGGATTTTAGTTTTTAAATATATTTCATTTCCAGCATAACATGTATACCTGTGTTCATTCCAACTGAGGGATTCTTCTTATTGAATGGTTTTTATATGTTCTAGGTATCTTTTCAGTATGGATCATCCAAGCGTTGCTGAAGAGGATCAACTGGTTATCGACATTTTTAGAATGTCAAATTTGGCACGCTTTTTCAACCACAGGTTTGTGGCCACATGTTTTTTGATAGGAATGTTTATAGCAGACTGAAGTAGAGAAAACAATGAACTGCTTTACCCAAAAAACAAATGAAATGGATGGGAAAAGGCAGAGAAAATCAGCAAAGTGCTTGAAATAAGCAAATGGACATAATGGGTATCAATCACTATGTACATCATATCAATGTGAAAATATTCAACAAGCAATTGTACATAATATGAATGAATGTTACATGCATATAATTGGACTAATGTGTTCTGTTATTGGCAGTTGTGCAGGAAATTTATTAATTTACAGGGTTTACACAGAGACTTTAGATACTAGAATTTATCGGATGGGTATGTATGCATGCCGTGACATAGAACTTGGGGAAGAACTTAAGTATGATTATAATGTGTCAGTGTAAGTATATGCCAACAATGGAGCCATCCAGGCTACCTCTCAGCAGCTATCAAATGCATGTGCCAGGTTAAAACTTAAGACATACAACGAAATTACAAATTGTTACTGTCAGCCTGAACTCAAAAATTTTGCCTCCGAATTTTTGGTCTTCGAAAATATTTAAGTATTTTCTTTGGCATCTTACATCTCTGGGAGGTTCTTTTTTTGTTTATGCCTATTGAATTGAAATTTTCTGCTGTTCAGTTTAGGGGTGCTTGCTTTCAGGTTTGGGATGATCCTAAGTATTTGGTGAAAGCATCTAGAGTCCATTCAATCTAGAGCTGGGCAACTAAATGAGATCAGTTCTATTGAGGGGCCCATCTTTGCTTGTTATTTGTAAGTGATTCTTAGTTGAATAATGCTAGGGAATCACTGTTACTCTTCCAGCTATAGAACTCTAAACACATTTTGCAGGACTACTTATGTCTGATAGAAAATTGATGGAAAGAAATTAAAAACCTAACTTGAGCTGCCATGCTTCATGGTTGTTTTGGAATAGTACTTGAGAAGATTAGTAACATGAAATCAATATTACGAGAACAAAGCATTTGGTCAGAGTAGGGACTATCTATCGAATGAATGTCATATTAACAAAAGAGATCATTCTGTTTGTTAGTACATCTTTCATTTTAGTTTATTGTAGCAAATTGGCCAAAAATAGAGTGACTAGGGGAAATGGTTGTTTTGATTAGATAAATAGTGACTTTCTTTTGTTGAATAATTATGTTATGATTAAAACTAGTGACCGTTTTGTTAAGTACATGAATTTTTATATAATTTTAAAGATTGTAAATATATAAATTTGTTTTTTATTGAATTTTAAAATTATTAATTAAATCATTTTACATTGCAATATTTATATTACAATTTATTAATATTAACAATGATGTTCAATCACTTTTTAAGAAATTCAAATCAGTGGAGCAAAATTATTAAATGGCAATAATGTGGGAAGAAAATTGATTTTTTTTTTCTCTGGTATATTTCAGTGAATAATAATTAAAAAATGTACTTGCTCAAAGTTCAAATAAAAAAAAATTGGGTATTTATGTAATGATTTTGGAATGCTAGGCATTCAAATTTTGTATCATAGGAATTTTTAGATTTATTTTAAATATTTATATATTATAAATAACTAATTATGGTTTATAAATATAGGTTAAATTTTGTCTTATTAACCGTCAAATATTGACAATTTAAAATCTACAATCTACAAGTCATTATGGATGTGTACTTAATTTCTAAAACCGTTAATTTGACAAGTGAGATAAAAGTTTACCTGTATTTATTTTTGTGCATATGTATTTATGTGTGTGTGGATGAGTACGAGAGAGAGATGTCCACGTATGTGTGCATGATGAGAGAGAGGTGATTCATATACGCTGGGAAAATATGGAGCTATGGTTTTTACTGCGCAAGAATGCATTTCTGGGTGTGGCCGCCTTGCTTTATCCTTTAGATGGCTCGAAGGGCGGTCATGGTGGCCATGATTCATGGAGGCGATGGAGCGGTTTATACCATACGACTTCATCGTCCAGGCCTGGTCTAACTGGTTTATTTTTATCTCATGGGTTCTCGGTGGTCTGTCCTCACAGGCCGATTTGAATGCTATGGGCGCCTTGTGTTTTGTTGATGCAGACGGTTTTGGAGTCTCGACGGCTGAAGCGGGCTTCCCTCCACAGTTTGCTTCGCGCTTAGGAAGTGGGTCAAGCAGGGTATGCGTCCGGTGGTGACCCAGGTTTTGGGCATGGGCTTCTGTCTGCCCAAGGTATGTCGCAGGGGGTAGTGCTGGGATTTCCCGGCGGAATTTCTGGCTCGGGGGTGGACGCAGGTCGGACACTCTGGACCCCGGAAATACAAAGGAGGTGATGCTCTGTTTCTTCTCGGAACTGTTCTTTTGTAGGTTTCCCTTGAAGCAGCTGACCTGCTCGTTGAGTTTGGCAGTTGAGGCGTGGGCTCTGAATTTCTCGTATGCCATCATCTGCTCAGACCGGCCCTCGGTGGCATGTGCCCTTCCCACTGTCGCGCGCCCTGGGGGCAACAAGCGGGAGGAAGGCACCAGGTTCCGGGTAAACCATTCCAACTTTCAAATCTTTATAAAATCTCCAGAGGGGCTTTCCCTATCGATCTGGGTTAGTCAAGTAGATAGTGTTCTTTCCCTGAAGCAATCAATTATGCAGAAAGCTAGATATACGACATATGTGCAGAATTTGATTTATGGAAGCAGAGTTTTACAGGGTTGCAGGTCTCTGCGGGACTACTACATACAATCGGCATCTACAATTATCCTCAACCTGAGATTAAGTGGGGCAGGGTCTATCAAAAAACTTTCCAATGTAGATAAAGGTTTTGGGAGCTATACATTGAAATACTCAGAAGTCAATAAGAACCAAATAAACCAAGGCCTCTTGTTTAAAAATATTCTACAAGGGAACAAAACAGCAACAGAAAAAACAAAGAAACAACAAGAAGGTTCTGTCTCTAGCCTATACATAGTGGAGCTAATGAACTCTTTCCCAGAACTAAATATAATTGATTTCGCAACAGATGAGCTATGTGCCTCTTTCAAATTACAGGTTATTATTTGTCGATTTAATTGTTTTTGTCCAAAACTCGAGGAACTCTTTCATTGGATTTTGACCAATGGGTCCCTTGATTTTGAAATACACCTTTGCTCAAAAGGATTTTTTCATAGTAAAACTCCCTTTTCCAGAGGCTAGACATTGTGTATTGCAGGAGGCGCTGTAGGGGCTGTGGTTCTGGGGAACGACAGAGCTTTTCATCACTCCTTGGTTCCTTGCTTTCGATGCAAACACCATGGTTATCTCCAGAATGCCAGTGTGGATTCTTTTGCATAATCTCCCTCTTCATTTCTGGGATGAGTGCATACTTTCAGATATTGGGAATAGCATTGGGAAATTCCTCAAGATGGAGATACCCAACGAATGGATGAAAGGATCTACACACATGCCCGGATTTGTGTAGATGTACACCTCAGCAAAGGCTTGTCGGACCGTATTCAACTGCTACACAAGCAAATGAATTGGACTCAGACTCTTGACTATGAAAACACAGCCTTAAGATGTAGAATCTGCAGAGAAACTGGGCATCTTCAAAATATATGCCTGGAAGCTAAAAACGACAACGTCAGAAGGAAAAAGAATGGGGAGTATACGAAAGGATGGAACTCCCATCCATTCCAACAGGAAGTGGGGGAAGACGCGGCTGAGGAGGATTCCCCACATCTTGGGACCAACTAGACACCACAAGTATCAGAAAAAAAGGAGGAGTTAGCGCAGGAACCCAAGGGAACTCGGGACAATTAGGGATTAGAATCCCAAGGGGAACGCACACAAGAACCCATGGAATCACAGAACAACCAGGTTCAACAACAGATATGCTAGATTCAATGGGACCTAGTGGGTACAAGCGTACACATGCTTCAGACAATTCAGATTCTGATAAAGACAATCATCGACCTGAAGAGACTCAGCTTGCTCTTGTCACCACTTCGTCGTCTCAAGGGGGTTGGTACAAGGTTCGAGAAGAAATGGAGGAAAACTTAGTGTTCCTACCCATTGTATATTAGTTCTATCGTTTTTTCCTTTTGTTAGTTTAAGCTTATCATGGACCAATGCAACATGTAATTTTATTTTATTTTCATTAATAAAATTATGCCTTTTTCCTTGGAAAAAAAGATAGAGAGAAAGATATCTATTACATATAAATTTATAACTCAAATATAAGTAATTCCAAATTGGACTAGAGAAAATAAAAGAAATTAGGCACGAGATGAAACTCCAAGATAAGCACATATTGCATGCTAGTTATTGTTAGGTAAACTTGATTCGAGGAAAGAGTAAAATGTGATGGGGTCATAGTAGTGGTTTTGGACTCGTGGTTTTTTGGTTTCTCATGGTTTTGTGCCCATGGATTACATGTAATGAAGCCTTTATAAGGCCTAGAAGACTTGATTGTAATGGGCTTGGAGGTGAGTGGTTTGCCTTAGTTTTGGCCAAGGGATTAATGGAATTCTATAGGTTAGATTGTTCTATGGAGTTGGAGTTTTCTTTGAGTTTTTATGCTAGTTAACTTTTAATAATTCTCTCCTTAAATATATTTGTGTGCAATTAATAGTTTTACACTTACAAACTCTAAGATAAATACAAGTTGTGCGCTCACTAAGGAGACTATGGGTCATTGGGCAAGTTAGAAAAAACTAGTCTCTATCCTAACTCACATCATGCAATCCCATACCTTGCATCTTGAATGCAAAGGTTGAAACTCATGTGCTCACCTATGGGCCGTATGTATGACATATAAAAAACCTATGGGGATAGAGTAATTAGATATAAGGGTCTTTTAGTTGTTTTATTTTTGATAGCTTTCATGTAGTTTGGTCAATGTTAATATGTTCATGATAGATCCCAATTTTTATATAATGGATTTATTTAGTGGCTCAAAATGGAAATATCAAATGGACAATTATCATGGCTCATATCTCTTTTATAAATTCATAATTAAATTTGAATATTATTAGGTTTGGGCCTTCAAAATTTTAGGATGCTAGCTAGAGATCTCGCCTTTTGAAAAGTCATAAATTTCTTCAAGATGCATACCTTATATATTATTATTGCTTGAAATATTAGAATTCTCACAAATTTGTATTTAAAAGTAATAGTGGGTTCAAATTTGTTTTTACTATTTATATGTTTATTTTTCAATGTAACTCATCCCATTAAAAGTTGAGATCAATTGCTCCTCTTCAAAATACATTAATTGAGAATTTGCATAATAATTCAACATGACTTGCAAAAGCTCTAAAATTACATAAACAATGACTGTACATAATTTTCCTAAATCATTGGCTAGTTTCATAGTAACGAACATGATTCAATATAATTGTTCTTCTACAAATTTACTTTGCTTCGTTATGCTTATACCTTGATTATAAATAACTATAGTTTAAAAATGATAAATTTGTTGGCATTCTTTTTATTTTTGTTGTATTTATTTAGTTTATTTGTCATTATCTCTTGAGAAAGGTTGGTTGTACATTTTGATCTTTTCTCTAATCATATGATGGCCTTGTTGAAAAGTATTTATCCCTTTTTTGAAGTGTATTGATTCTTTATATATATTAGTAAGCAAAGTGTGATATAATTTTCTTTAGATCTTTTTCATTAACAAAAAAAATAATTTTTTAAACAAATTAAAAATTAACTTAAATATCGTCAAAACTTACAAGTTATTCTATTTACAAATACAGTGTAGGATATATTAGTTTTTCTATTACTCTATGTTCTCATTAATTAAGAAATATTGTATTGCATAAAGTATAATAGCAATCATTATTTGGCTGATTCTTGCAATGTCATTGACAATATAATGGTAGGATGTGTTTAGTTTTGTTCTTGTTCTTGATAGGATGTTTGGGTTTGAATGTGGTTTTGTTGTACTATTTAAAGGTTATTAATAATTATTGTTTGGTTGATTCATGTTTGTAGTGAATAAACAGGGAGGAGAATATGTAACATCCTTGTGAAGATTCAAAAATTGAAAACATGAAGCATTGCCATATATGATCTTCCAGTGAATGCAATGATACCAATGTTGATCGTAAAGTGATGAAAATATGTATTTCATTTTTTAGTTATATGTTGATAAACATGGTAACTATGATGTTTGTATCAATTGTAAGTTTCTTATCAATAATTCTTGTTCTATGGCTATAAAACTACTTTGCTAGGTGAATATTAGGGAAACCATTTTTGTAATATTGCTCTTTGGAAATTTATTTATTATCCTCCCATTTGATTATAAAGAATGCTCAATTTTAATCCATATCTACACTACACACTCAAAACACATTATAAAGAACAATGGGTCAATCATTTTTAAAGGTTAATTTTTTTTTTTTTAACAGAGTCGGTTACTTTGGTATTATAAAATCAAAAACATAGTTTTGTTACATAGATGTCGGGGATTTGGGCAAAGAGGATCAAAACCGGGTGCGCAGACCCATTATCCTCTTTTCTGCCTCTGTGACTGAAATTAAAAAGACAACGGCTATATTGCCTGACGAACACACCACATAACAAACAGAATTTACAGACCATGAGAAGTTAGGGGAGTTTTTGAGTGACCGAGACATCAGGGAGGGGTTCTCTCCTGGCGCCACTAGCTTTCGTGGAGGCCTCAGCTTGGTAGCTTTGGGTAAGGGTTCTGATCTGCTCGATGGCTTCCTTCAAATGGCTGCATCTACCCTTCAGATTTTCGATTTCAACCTTCTGCTTCTCGAGTTTCTTTTGCTTGGATCTGGTGTCTGATTCATAATCATCCTTCAGTTCACTGAGCTGCGTCCTGACTCTGTTGATCATAAAGGTATGAGTTTTGCACATAGTGCAATCTTTGCTGAAGAGCTTGTCGATATTGATGGTAGGCTTCTGGGGATTTTGTTGATCAGGTTGTTCTGCCATGATGAAAGAAAGACTCAACGAGGCTGAGCAGAGAGTAGAATGGAGGGGATCGGGGAGAAAGGGAGGGGCGCTGAGAAGGATGATCGGACAGGAAGAGAGCTGTTGAGAAGGGGGCGAGGGGCGCTGAAGGGTGAGGAGAAAACTCTGTGAGGAGGAACCGGGGTCTCTGCAGAAAGAAACACACAAGAGATAAGAGGCAAATAAAATCACAAAACAGACATTTGCTTTTACCAGAGACGGGTAGCAGAGAAAAGAAGCTCGCAAGGCCGCATCCAAGAGAGATCTACGCTTGGAGGAATCGCTGAAGAGGAGCCTTAAATTGAACTGAACTGTGAAGAGACTAGCGATCGGGCTGCTATAAATAGAATCAAAGGAACTGTCCCGATGCTTTGCCCAGCTCGGAGTAAATCTGATCTTGGGAGGGGAGAGATCCTCCAGAATGATGGCGCTGCCATCTGAGGGCCTGCGGAGGTGATGGGCTCGTTCGTGCATCCTAACTTTGGCTGCGCTGCTCTGAGGTTGATTCATGCTGTGATAGAACGAGGTGGTCCTTACCGGATCCTGAGGGTGGATTGTAATCATTAGTTCCCAGTTTGGTATCTCGAGGCGAAAAGGAGGAGAGTATGGAGATTTGCAGGAGGAACGGATCCACAGATGGAGATTCCTGAGGTGACTTGCATGCCTGGGTGGAGGAGCCTGCTTATGGAATGGCTTTTTCATACACTTGATCATTTTCTTTAACCTGGCCTGTCTGCCTACTTGTGGCGTTGTTAGCTTGTTCATCCGCCTCTGAGTTGTTTCTTCTGAGAATGTGCTTGAAGGAGACTTCGCTGATGCTCCTTATGTTCTCCATTATCCTACCTTTGATTCTGTTAAGGGCAGTTTGCTTGAATTCTTTCCCTGAGGACATGGATGCAATGATAATTGCCGAGTCCCCCAATATGAGAAGGTTTTGGAGGCCTAATTTCCGGGCGATGGAGGTTCCCAAGAGGAGGCTGTAGGCCTCAGCTTTGTTGTTGGTCATGGATCCAAGACCCCATTCATATTTGACTACGATTTTCCCTTGGGAGTCTTTGATAATTCCACCAACCCCGGCTTGGCCCGGGTTATTTTTTGAAGCCCCATCAAAGTGAAAGGTTGGCCTTCTTTGCTTTTGAATCCAGTTTTCGACTTCCTTCTTGGTTCCTCTCAGCTTCCAATCCTGATTTCCCTTTCCTGAGTTTGGCTTCTTTTGAATTCTTGCTTTAAAATTGAATTTGTTCATCCATTCTTTTACCTTTGCATCTGTCTGCTCCGAGTCAGTCTGGATAATACCATTGGTTTCAATGGTCTCAGAAATGAGCGCTAATGTTTTGGCTATGGTTCTAGATATACAAGGCTTCCTGTTATTAAAAATGCACTTGTTTCTGGCGATCCAAATATGCCAGCATAGGTTTGAGGGTATACTGTTCCACATTCTTGAGGCAAGGTTCTTTCTTTTATTGGTTTGAGGAAAACATTTCCCCCAGCTCTTTTGAAGGGTAGCGATCTGATTGGGAAGTTCGCCAGTGTTTAGAGGGCAGGCTATGAGATTCCAACAAGTTCTTGCAAAGGGGCACTCTATGAAGAGATGGCTACAACTTTCCTCCGCCTCCCTGCACATACAGCAGATTGAGGGGCCTTGGATGCCCTTCTTTCTGAGGTTTTCCGCAGTAAGGATTTTGCCATGAAGGAGGGTCCAGTTAAACAATTTAACCTTGGGCAGGCTTTCGATTCTCCAATCGACTTTGTGGAGGGACTAGTTATTTATTGGTGGAGCATTCTGGAGGGCTTTGTATCCCTCATTCACCGTGTAGCAACCTCCACTTGGATCCCAGATGAACTTATCTTCTGACATTCTATTGGTGGGAGCTGAGCCAATGAGAGAAGATTTGAGGTCAGCCCAGATGTTCATGAGGTCGATGGGGAGGGCGAGAGATTTCCAACCTTTCCAAACATTCTGATCCCACTGAGAGATGTCATAGAGAGTTTTAAGGTTTGCCTGCATCATCCATTGTTGTAGGGGCCTGAACTTAGGTAGAGCTCCTCTTACCTCCGAGCCCATAATTCTGTCATCCCAAACACTGATTCCTCTCCCATTGCCCGGGGCTCTTGAGATATGGGGTTTGAATTGGGGGAGGGATTTTTTGATAAGCTTCCATACAGGGGTGCAATGTCTGTCAATAATAGTTTCAGTGAGGATGTTGCTATTGACCCCGTTCAGGTATTTTTTCTTGATGATGTCTGTCCACCAAGATCCTTTTTCACTAAGAATCCTCCAGATTAGTTTGAAACCCATAGCTATGTTTGCAAGCCTTGGGACTCTGATTCCAAGCCCTCCTTTTTCTAGAGGTAAAGTGACCTTGCTCCATTTAACCAAACTGAATTTTTTAGTGTCCTGCTTTCCTCCTTGCCACAAGAAGCTTCGAATTATCAGCGCCATGTGCTTATGGATGCTTGTTGGAGCAAGAGTGATGGCAAATTGATAGATTGGAAGGGCTGAAAGAACAACCTTGATAAGAATTGTTCTGCCTGCTAAGTTGAGCCAATACATACCCCAGCTCTGAAGCTTCCCTCTCAGCTTTTCAATTAGCTTAACCCATATCTCAGATTTGATAGAGTCCTTGGCTAAAGGCCCCAAATACTTGAAATGGGACCAGTGCCCTTGGGCAGGGATCTCCATGATTAGAGAGATTCTCTGGGTTATGTGTCTTGGGACATTCCAAGTATAAATCATGCACTTGCTGTTGCTAAGTTTGCCTCCAGAAGCTTGGAGGAAGAGATCCAAAGTTTCCTTGAACCTTCCGGCCATCAGACTTGAAGCGCCCCCTATTAAAAAGGTGTCGTCCGCGAAAAGAGAGTGGTTGATCCCTTTGGCTCCTCGGACTATGTCTATCCCTGTTATTTCCTTTAACCTTCACTTGTTCTCAAGATGCAAGCTTAATGTTTCAGCCATGATAATATATAAAAAAGGAGAGAGTGGGCATCCTTGCCTCAATCCTCTTGAACTCTTGAAGGCGGAGCAGGGCCTACCATTGATGAGGGGCGCTGTCCAATTGGAAGAGATGCATTCCATAACCCTGCTGGTGAAGTGCTCTGAGATACCAAACTTCTTCAAAACTGCCTGTAGGAAAGAGTGGTTAAACCGGTCAAAGGCATTCGCCATGTCGAGCTTGATGATCATGCCCCTTTCGTTTCTAGATATACTGCTATGAATAGCCTCCTGAATGAGTATAACATTGTCCGTTATATGTCTTCTAGGGACGAAGCCTCCTTGATTCTCCGAGATGATGGAAGGGAGAATGTTTTTGAGCCTGTTTGCCAAGATCTTGGTGATAATTTTGTAGGATACATTGCACAAGGATATAGGGCGGAATCTATCAAAAGATTGAGGTTTAGGATCTTTAGGGATGAGGGCCAGATGGGAGGATTTGATGCTGCTGCCCATTTTGCATTTAGTGAAGAAATTTTTAACCATTCTAATATAATCCTTCTTGATGATTTCCCA
The DNA here is from genome assembly GCA_000404065.3 of Pinus taeda. Classification (NCBI taxonomy): domain Eukaryota; kingdom Viridiplantae; phylum Streptophyta; class Pinopsida; order Pinales; family Pinaceae; genus Pinus; species Pinus taeda. Next base: position 21,430 of record APFE030925892.1, on the reverse strand, counting down.
ATGAGTTTTGTAAAAGGCCACTGTGAAACCATCGGGGCCAGGCGCCTTGTCTGATGTCATGCTGAGAATTGGCCATTCTATTTCCTCCGTCGTGATCTCCTTATCCAAATCTGCACTTTGGGCTTCTGAAATCTTGTTCCCCATAATGTTGAGGAAATCCAGATTTTCTAAGTAATTAGGATCAGCAGTGAGGAGGGTTTGAAAATGCCTGGACGCTGCATCCTTAATCTCCTCTTGATCAGTTAGGACCCTTTCCTCCACCTTTATCCTTTCAATGTTATTCCCTGCTCGCCTGAGCTTGAGGCTATTATGAAAAAAGGAGGTATTTTTGTCTCCTGAGTTGAGCCAAAGGCATCTAGACTTCTGCCTTTTCTCTTCCTCTTCCATTCGGTTCTGTTTATACAGTTCCTTATACAATTCGTTTTCCTTCCGTTGGTCTTCTTCAGTGTCTTGGGCGCATTCTTTTTCTTGATTCCACTGAGCTAGCTTCATTTGAATATCAGTTTTCTTTCTTCCTTGTTCTGCTGCGAATTGCCTTGCCCATTGCTTGATGGCTGTTCTAAGGCGTTTGATCTTTGTCTTCCATATGAAGTGAGGGGAGCCCGATATGTCCATGGCCTAGTGCTCTTTAATCAGCTCTCTGAAGTCCTCGCTACTGTCCCACACTTTGTTATACTTAAAGGGAATCGGCCCCGAGTATTTCCCTTTGTCCAAGCACAGCGCCACTGGTTTGTGATCTGAGAAGTAGCCTTGGATGATTGTACTTTGGATCCTTTGGAAATTGGCCATTAGTCTCTCTTGTGCCAAGATACGATCCAGCGTTTCTTTGATATTATTTTTCCCAGTCCTCTTATTTGACCATGTAAACCGTCCATTTTGGGGTGGGATGTCTACTAGACTGTGGGTTTTGTTGGACACCTAATCCTAAAAGGTTAGCGTGGAAGCCGAATGGACAAAGCAGTGCAAGGGACCTTGGGATGTGAATCCCAACAGTCACCATATTGTACTATAAATGTACATCTTTTGTGAATAAAAATTACACTGCATGCTTTATCTTTCTATCTGTTTCTCGTTAACCATGTCTGTTTAACATGGTATCAGAGCCTTGATGAGTGGCCTGTTATTCCCTGAGCAACTGTTCTGACCACCGCCTCTGTCCTTCCAGCGCTGCTCTCCCTCTACCCTTCCAGCCCTGCACTGCCTCTGCCATAACTAAGAAACGTTGCCTGACAATTCATGATTATTCTCACCTGCGTTACTGACTGTCCTGACAGGGTACTGAACAATCAGACCATGTACAGTCGAATGCATGTTGAATAATATTAATGCCAGAAAAAAGAGTTAGTTGCAAATGCTGTGCGTTTGAATTTGTAACGCCCTCTTGTGAAAACGAAGAGTAAAATCAGTGTTTTCAAATAACCTGCTCGGCAAATTCGAGCTCATAGGAATTCCGCCGGCTCCTATAGGTGTCCCGCAGATTAATGTCTGCTTTGACATAGATGCCAACGGCATCCTCAACATTTCTACTGAAGACAAGACCGTAGGTGTGAAGAACAAGATCACTATCACAAACGACAAGGGTCGGTTGAGCAAAGAAGAGATTGAGAAAATGGTGCTCGAGCTGCCTTCAGAGGACCCTCATTTCATTATCAATGTCGATGTCTAATATGCGTACGCTTGCAACCTTAAGCCTTCCACTTCAACTGTTTTCTATCAATATTGGCCATTGAAGATACTTGCAAGGCTTTTTCTAAGCGACGCTGTACTGCTCTTTCACGTATTTCAGCGTCAGTGGCTCGCTTCTCTGCCAATTCCCTTTTATCATGAGCCTCGACTATTTGCTCTTCAAATGCATCTCTCTCACGCCGAAATCGCTCACATTCGTTTCTTAACTCTTCACATATTGCTATATGTTTCTTCAATACAAATGCATTCTGTGTAGCCTCATCCCTGGCTTTTGCGTGCTTTTCGGTGGTGAGCTTCAGCCGATCATCTTTCTCACTTAGTTGTTGCTGCAAACTGTAAACCTGTTCCTCCAATTTTCTGATGGATCGTTGCGCTAATTCCAGCTGGAATGTAAGCACAGAGACTACTGATGCCATTGTTCAGATAATAAAAAGGCGCGCCTCGCTATTTCTTTACTACTAATATTTGCTGTCCAGTGAGTTGTAGTTTCTTTCTATCTTTGAATGCATTTTAGGAGACAGTGTGTGGAAATATGAATCTGCCACTGACAGCACTCTCGTGGCTTGTTTTTTCACTGGAAAGTGCGTAGTGCATTGAATCTGTATGTTGCGTTAAATTATCTCTGCGAATTGGGATCTGCAGAGCAAAACTGTAAGAAGATTTCGGTACTGGATGTGGCGTATGGTTATGGATATGGATATGGCTAATAGGTGGGGAAGTTTGATCTCTATCAATTTCGTCCAAGTCGTCCAAGCAGCCCCGTGAATATTTATTAATTCTTCCGCGTGCAATTTGATGCTTTCCGAAGAATCTGATACAACCGTCGACTTTCTACACACGCGATGCTGCAGACCAACCGGCTGTAACGCGGCTTACGCTTTTGCCCGTGTTGATTCATTCTTACTTTGCCCTCTTCCAGAGCATATATATATTTATGTATATATCAACATTCATATACACACCATTGCCATTCTTCAAATTTTAATTTGAGAGCCAGGTGCCCGGATTCGATTCGTGGCATCTCCCTGAGTTTGGAATGCAACATTGGCGTTGAGTTCATTTCTTCAAAACCAAGAACGCTGAAAAATCGCGTGCTCTGTTGAAGTTTTTAATCAAAAGATTTTTTCATATGAGCATTTGGCATATGTTTGTGTGATCCGTAGAGAAGTGATCAGCATTATGAAGTGAATTTGAAGCATTTTTGAAGACATTTTTGGAAGTCATTTTTGGAGCAGTTTCTTGTAGAGATTTTAGAGCAGTTTTTGTGGAGATTTTGCATGATTTCCATAGCAGTCAGATGCTCTGAAGTTTGAAGTTGAGGACAACACTCATCTTCACATTTATATTTTTTTGCATTGGCTCCAGTTCATTCTTGAAACGAAATGTGGACTGTTGTTTTACCATATGCTCAATTATACCAATGTTTATTGTAGCTTGACGAGAAATGTTTATTGTAGTTTAACTTGGTAACTTCCAGCTTACTCAGGTCCTGCTCCATCAACTATTTTCGCAACATTGTTGCCACTTGACTAGCCCTTACAAGATCTTGTAGTAAGAGTACAATATTATTTTTCTGTTGCTATTGCCCCAGTTGTGTTTTTGAAGAAAATGGCCAGACTTGAAGATACATTAAAGTTATTGAATATCCTAATTCATTCCACTGTTGATGAGATGGTCAAAGTTAACAAGGAAACTCTCTTTGACATCCAAACCTCTCTGCAAACTGCACATGAGAATATTGAGTTTTTGCAGCTTGAGACAAAGTTGCAACAAGAAGAACTACAGCAATGGAGTCATCTTTCTGAACCTGTTTCTGTTCAGAAGATTGAAACAGACTCCCATAAACAACAAGTCAATAATGTT
>APFE030925892.1:0-17318 GCA_000404065.3 Pinus taeda | reverse complement strand
TGGGCATCAATATCCAAGAAGATATTCCAAACACATGTTAGAACTTGTTCCAGAATATTGAACAGTCTTGCAGTTGAGTTTTCTCCATCTTCTCACCTTGTATCTGACAGGGGGGGAAATGATGGTCATCTACAAGCTTCAAAGCCACATCAAGCGAGCCTGAGCCACAACCTACCACACCAGCTTCATAGTTGTAGCCAGAGACAAAGATGCCTGAACATGCCTTCAGTTAGCGATATGGGACACTTCCTCTAGCAGAAGACTTCAGCTTCTTGCCAGTTTTGGAAGAGTTCCGGAACAAAATTGAGGACACTTCCTCTAGTAGAAGACTCCAGCTTCTTGCCAGTGTTGGAAGAGTTCCAGGAATTGGATAAGCATTCCAGAGTTGTTGGTCATCCTTAAACCATCACAGGTTGAGACTTCCCTTTTCAGGTTGAAGTTTTACCTTTTATGCGGGGTGAGACCTCCTTTTTATGGTTGAAGGTTTCCCTCTTTAAAACAATAGGATCACTTCCTCTAGCAGAAGACTTACAGCTTCTTGCGAGTTTGGAAGAGTTCCGGGAACTGCACTAAGCGTTCCAGTGTTGGTGGCTATCCTTAAACCACCGCCCTTTTTTACCAACATTTCATAGAGCACATTCAGCCTAGTGCTGCCATGCATTATTGCACATTTTGTATTACAGTTCTTTTTTTGGACTCATACATAACCCTTTGGATTAAGGGGGGGAATGTTGGACACCTAATCCTAAAAGGTTAGCGTGGAAGCCGAATGGACAAAGCAGTCCAAGGGACCTTGGGATGTGAATCCCAACGGTCACCATATTGTACTATAAATGTACATCTTTTGTGAATAAAAATTACACTGCATGCTTTATCTTTCTATCTGTTTCTCGTTAACTATGTCTGTTTAACAGGTTTGGATGATTGCTTCCAGAGCTTCTCTTGAAGGATCTGCATAAAAGTTCCCCCCCATCTTCTCTTCTGCGTTCCTTATTAAGTTCAGATCTCCTCCTAGGAAGATGTTCCTTCCCTGAGCAGTCAATAGATCTGAGGAGATTGACTCCCAGCATGAGGCTTTCTCTCTGAAATGAGGAGGGGCGTAGACATTATAGATTGAGTATTCTTCTGTCAGGATTATGTTTTGTATGTTTAATCTGATCCACCATCTATTCTGCTTGAGGTCTTTAAGTTTCCATCTATTTTTGTTCCAAATTGTCCCTATTCCACCTGAGGCTCCCGCTGCACTTATTGCTATTCCTTCGTAGCTTCTACTTCTTTTCATGTTGTCTTTGAATTCTTGTTCAGTGATTTTGGTCTCCTGGAGTAGGAGGAAGTCCGGTTGTTCTGATTTCAAAAGGTCTCAGACTACATTAGCTTTAAGGGAGGAGCCCATCCCCCTACAATTCCAAGAGACCAGAATCATCATTTACCTTGTTTGGTGTGGGCCCCTGATTTCTCCTTCATCTTCTCTCCACTTCCTTTGGTCCTATCTAAATATGAATCCATTGGCTGTTGGGTCCCCGTTGCCATTTCTTTTGCAGCTGTCTCATCCCTTATCTCTTTGTTTGACTTTCTTCTTGCTTTTCTTGGAGGGTCAGTGGAGGTGATGTTCTCTTTCGACTTGTTCCTGGTCAGGATTCTTCCCATACTAATGGGGGTGGGGGGAGCTTAGGGGGGGGAGGAAGGGGTTTCAATGGGGCCTTTCGGGGAAGGGGGAGGGGAGGGAGGGTCTTCTGCCGACAGGGATTCGAATGGATTGGAGGAGGAAGGGAAAGAAGGATCAGCTCCAGAGGGTTGGGAGGGGGGGATAGGGGGATCAGAAGAGGGTTTAGAGGCTGCTCCTGAAGGGGGGTTTGTTTTTTTCCTCTTGACTGTTTCCCAAACTTCTTCTGGAGTCTTTGCATTGTTATTTATTTCTATTGATTTAGATTTACTGCATCTATTAGCAAAATGCCCGTATTCATGACATACCTTGCACTTGAATGGCAGTTGCTCGTAGTCCACTTGCTGAATATGCGTCCACTGGTCGACTTTGAGTTTGATAGCTTCTGGTAAACCTTTCCCCAGATCGACTTCTACGCAGATCCGTGCGCATGCGTGCATATTCTCCTTGGGCTCAGATCTATCAATGTATTTCCCGACAGCGTTCCCGATGGCTTTTACAGATTCGTCTCCCCAGCAGTGTAGAGGCAGGTGGGGAAGGCGAACCCAGACCGGGACAGCGTTGGGGACATCCATCTCAGGATCGAAGTCGGGGGTCCATCTGTTGAGGTAAAGACCTCTGGTATCCATAAAATACGGCCCATTCCGGAAGATGAGATTGCGATCCTCCACTGATTCGAAAAGGAAGGTGAAGAAACCCCTTCCACAGAACCTTATTGCTATCTTTCCTTGGACCATCGAGTTCCAGTTCCTTTCCACCCAGCGCTGGACTGTGCGGGGAGAGGGCCATAGGCCCGTGAACTGACCTACCAGGCCTCGTTCAGCTAGTGCAACAGCAGCTCTCCTCGGAAGGGCTGGAGGGAGCGAGACTTCCGGGATTTCATCAAGTTTTTTGATAAATTTTGAAGCAGTAGCGCGGATTTTCTCCGAGGCATTCTCAGGGATGAGCGAAGCAAAGGACTTTTCAAGGTCTTCATGATCCTGATAGGGAGGATCCATGGCAGGTTAGGGCAGCAGCGTAGAGGGCGCTCCTGTGAGAGGACAGAGGGGGGCAGGAGGCTTTGGGGAAGGGAGGGGCAGGAGGCCCAGTCAGTCTGAAGAGGGGAGGCTGCCCAGCAGCAGCGCTGCCAGGTGCGGGCGCGCAGAGGGAGGTCAGGCGCAGCAGGGCGCGGGGTCGCCAGAGCGCGCGGGGTCGCCAGTAAAGGTTAAATTTATTTTATTGTGAGAAGAACAATGAAAAAAGTTGCAAATATAAGTATGACATCGTTATCCTATATTATCATTTATTCTCAAATAAACCTTGGAAATTACTTTCTAAGTGAATACAAAACATGAAATCAAAAATTGTAAAGCATGGATTTTTGTGGAGCTTGCACATAAATATAATAATTAGATTTAATAGTCCAAAAGGAAGGTCTATAATACTTTTGCTTGAAAAAATTCAAACTGAATCAATGATAACTACAAGGCTTTGTTTTATTGATATATATATGGATTCTACTTTTTCTTTTTAAATTTTATGGGTTCTTTAATGTATATGAAATTCCCATTTTTCTTCACTATTATGTTCACCTTTTGAGTTTGTTTTGGGGTATTTGTTAATTCTTTTAATTTGATTAATTTAACAAGGTTTTAGAGCCACAAATCAAATAAGAAGAAATAACCAAGAGTATGTATAGTGTCAGGGTTCCAATGTTGGCATAACAATGATGTACTACTTCAATGTTTATTAAAAGTTATTGTTTGGTTGATTCATGTTAGTAATGAATAAACAAGAGATGGAAGGAATATGTAATGTCATAGTCAATGCAATGTTTTCAATATTGATCATAAAGTAATGAAATTTTGTATTTCATTTTTTTTGTTATATATTCATAAACATGGTAACTATGCTACTTGTGATGGAAAATGTAGCTAGGTTTGGTCTTCATAATTATCATTGTACTTGTATTATTATGTATTTTATGTAAAAAACAAAAGAAACAAAAATATTATTATTTCATTATTTTAGCATGTTCTTCATACTTCTAGGATTTGTTGAGTCAAAGAGTCAAGGTCTTACTTGAACTTCTTATAAATAAAAGGAAAAGGAATTTTTGAAAGTGTGATTTGGGTAAATTCACCTTAAGAAGCCAAGTTGCCCTCCTAGATGTCAAGTTGGCTCATGGAAAGGATGTGTCTTTTCGCATATGAGAACATATATTTATTGGTATGCGTCCTCCACCAAATGGCAAGTAATTTGGGCTTTCAGTGACATGTTTTGAGGTAGAAATATGTGAAGCTCTAAAATGAATGTGAACTTCTTGGATTATAGAAGATCTGAAACAAGTGCGAGTTTTCTGGGTTGTAGAATATCTGAAACAAGTGTGAGTTTCTTGGGCTATATAAGACCTGAAACATATGTGAGTTTTATGTGGTATATCAATTTTTGTGGTTGAGATTGGTGTGATCTCCTATGACTAAAATCGATGGATTCTATCATGATGAAGCACAATTTGGAGGGCTTGATTTGGCTCCTTGGAGGTTGGATTTGGGTCTTGGATTTCTCATTTTGATGTGATTTTATAAGAAGAGGACATTTTTGGGTTTTCCCCCTTGTGGGGTTTTGGCCCTGGCTTAGAGAGCCTACATCTTGTGTTCTTTGTTTCTTGTGATCTTCTTGATTTATATTTTGGTAATTGCTTGATGAAATAAAAGAACATAATAATAATAATGATAAAGCAAACAAATTCACAAGTAATTATCATGACAAAAAAGTCAACCTTAATAATAAGCCTATTGATTTCACAACATGGTATCAAAGCTAAGGTTTATAGAAAGAGTTGCGAAGATCACTTTTGTTGTCATTTCTCCAAGGCAATATTCTTTTGTGGATATATGACTGTATGTGTACGAATTTCCTAAGGTATGAAGGCATATAAGTTATGCTCCTTATCCCCTGTGGAAGACATCCAAATTCTGCTACTTATTTCTCGAAAAAGGCATATGATCCAAGTTCAACTATCTGAGGTCTGCTCTTCATCTTTTGTGGAATGTTATCTGAAGTTTTGTGATTTGATGCAAACAATGGTGTGAAATACTTGTACTTGAGCAGTGATGTGAGTTTCTATGGAGACTTATTCTAAGTTAATGCAAAAGAGTGATGCATGTCTAGACTATGATGTAAATTACTAAATTATATTCTCCTATGCTTATCTGAAGTTGTATGTGACTGTGATCTGAATTTATCCAAGATGTTCTAGACAAGTGATCCGAAAAAAAATACCTTGAGTGATCTTGATATGGCAGTGGCCTTTATGTGACTTGACAATATTGCAAACTATGATGGCTTGACAACATTACAATATATTGTATGGCTCATATTACTACCATGTTATGTTTCTAAGGTATGACTATGTAACATTGAATACATTAATTACTTTTTGGCACGCAATATAATGGCTCGATGATATACTTTGTGGCATGAATCACATTTGTGTTCTCAATGTTTTATGACCTTTCAACATTACAGTGGTCTCACTCTATATTTTAATGATATGTGGCATCAACACTATATGGCTCGTATGACATCACTCTGATATGGATCACATTATGATGTATAGATAGAGACTTTGTAGTTAGATATAACATGACTGAGTTGTGTACTTGATATGAGGCAGTTAAGTAGCTATGACATGTGACTAGTTGGCAGTAAACCCTTATATGATAAGTAATAATGACCTCAAACATATGGAAAAGAAGGTCGAGACTATGATAGAGAGCACTATAATATTCCATGGACAGTCTACATCATCTCTCAAGAAATTGCAACGACAAGAAGCATAGATATAACAAATACAAACCTGTGATAACAAAATTCAAAATTGTTACAACACTGAAGACATGAAATCTATGTGGCAATATGATCCTAAGGAAAGTCTGAAATCAATTATAATTTTGAAAGAAGTCCATCTTCTTGTGGTTAGCATCAAAGTCTAAAAGGCACTATGACATAAAACTACAAGTTTGTTGTGAACATTTAGTTTCAAAGAATTCTTTTATGATCCAACATACAATATAACTCTTTAACAGGATATTAGAATCATGAGAAGCAGTGACATTATCTTCCTTTCAATACATGAATGAAGGATCTATCAACGAAGTTGACCTATCTGAGAAGCCATGACATTGATAGGAATTTGACATCTTGAACACCAAGTTCATCTTTGTGCCTAGCTTGAAGGACAAAGGACTAAAATCTATGAGAAGATCATATGAAGAATTGGTTATGGGCATAATTAAATAAGAAGTCCAAATGTCTCTGAGAAGCAGCTTAATGAAATTTACGAGATTGAAGTTGAGGCATCTTTGTTAAATAATGTCGGCACTTGACAAAGTAAGGTTGCAGAGGTATGTACAAATTTTGTATGCATAAATATAGACTAGAGATAGTGACATACTGTTGACTTGGTAACACACCAAGAAGATATGAATTACGTATGAAGACTAGATTAAGAAATGAAATGAATATAAGGTATGTCAATAAATATCATTAGGGTTTTGCAGCATGCTAGTAGAATTTTGCAATGCATAAATGACAAGTCTTGATAACTATGAAGAATCTAGGGTTTCTGATTTTTAAGTAGCAGGTATTAAAGACTTTGGCATCTAGGTTTGTAAACCATAGCATAGTTTGGACAAAAAGAAACCCTAGAAACAAAACCCTATCGAATCATGTTCGTTGTTAAAGATAGCTCTAGAATTTGATGTTTAATGTGGGAACAAGGTTGGTGAACAGGTCCAAGATTAATCCTATCTCCCTATTTATTATCTTTGTGACGTGTCCTCTTTGTTCTTTCATGGTCCTTTAAATATAAAGGTTGCAGGGAAAGGCAATACTTCTCTAAAGCTTGACTGAAATAAGGAAGAAGTGGAAGAACATGGCAAAGCATGAAGATGAAGAAGAAGAGGGTTGTTTGAAGCTTGCATCAAGGAAAGTCAATTACAGGGAAAGAAGTTCATTTACCTTAAATGGAGAAAGGGAGTTGTAAGACCCTGATAGGATATGATATTGAAGTTTGTTGATTGGTTCATTCCAAGAACACATTGATTAATGATTGAAAAGGAAAATAGCATGAAACATAGCTTTGTTACAATATGAGGATAGTCCATGCGAAGGAATCTTAACCTTAGAGAGAGAAAGTAGTAGAATTTTGACATATCCCACACCTTGGGCTATTATGATTTGGTAACCTTGACATTGATTATTTGTTTGGGATATGATTTGGCTCCCTAGAAAGGCATTTTTCCGAAGTATGTGAAGAAGTTGGAAAGAGAGCTTGTTTGATGGTATTGTACCAAAAACTGTTTGATTCAATTTGAGAGCACATGGATTGAATGACAACATTGATGATGGCTTAGAAAAGCATGAGGACATAATTGAAATTTGGATATGACTTATTGAAGAATATGAGGTGGAACTATGTTATTAAAAGTATGTGCAAGCAGTTGTGAAAGAAGTTTGGCTCCTTAAAGATGATAAATGAACCAATTGATGATAATATTAGATGAATATTGTCGAGATCCAGGAAGCTCAAATTTTGATATGATGTGATGTTGTTAGGAGTCGAGAAACCTTGTCAGGAAGATAAAAGTATGAAAGAATTTGGCTCCATAAAATGTTTGACATCTAGAAAGGTCAAAGCTCAGGTATGAAGTAATGCGAGAAAGGAGCCCTGCAACTACAACTATATCTCCACGGAAGAACAATTAGTTGATGTATGAGACAAGCTAAGGTTTGTGATTATGTCTCGCTAGTTAAGAGGGAGTAAGGATCTCCTCCCTAGTTGAGAGGGTGATGTGGGACATTGTATTCTCCATGTGTCATGCACTATGCCAGGACTAATAGCCATAATTCTAGTGAAGACAATGGTAGGGAGAATGGAGGATTGGATAAGCATTTGGGACTGATACTCCTTGATGATTTTCAATCCAATATAGGTAGTAGTCTCATGGACCAATACTCTTTGAGGATAGGATAGGGTATCCAGGATAAGAGTAGTCAAAGAGGACCGATATTCTTTGAGGATTGGGAATCCAAGATAAAAATAGTCTTGTAAGGACATACTTAGTGAACATCTGGATGGGGTATTTTTCTTGAGAGGTTGTGGTATTGGTGTCCAAATATTATCCTCCCAACATTGTGCTCTAATTTAGTGGAGAATTTGATCTTGTTTGTCAAGGCCTTGTTATATCGCAGTTTGACAATGTTAGTTATGATATTGATATTTAATGATGGCTTATCAATTCAACTCTTCTTATGAGAATATTTTAATTTGAGAGTATCCTTGTACCTTGTTGTGCAATTTTGAATACCTCCCTAGTTAAGAGGGAGTGTTGGAAAATGTAACTAGGTTTAGTCTTCATAATTATCATTGTAATTGTATCATTATGTATTTTATGTAAAAAGAAAAATATATTATTATTTCATCATTTAAGCATGTTCTTCATGATTTTAGGATTTTTTGAGCTAAAGAGTCAAATTCCTATTTGGACTTCTTGTAAATAAAAAAGGAAAAGAATTTCTGAAAATGTAATTTGGGTAAATTCACCTCAAGAAGCCAAGTCGACCCTTCTAGATGTCAGGTTGGCTCACTGAAAGGATGTGTCTTTTCACATATGAGAACAATTATTTATTGGCATGTGTCCTCCACTAAATGGAAAGCAATTTGAGCTTTATGTGATGTTTTCTAAGATAGAAATATGTGAAGTTCTAAAATGAAGTGTGAACTTCCTGGGCTATAGAAGATCTTAAACAAGTGCGAGTTTTCTAGGTTGTAGAAGATCTGAAACATATGTGAGTTTTTTGTGGTATATGAGTTTTTGTGGCTAATATTGATGTGTTCTCCTATGAATAAAATTGATGGATTCTATCATGATGAATCAAAATTTGGAGGGCTTGATTTGGCTTATTGGAGGTTAAATTTGGGTCTTGGATTTCTCACTTTGATCTGATTCTATAAGAAGACGACATTTTTTGGGTTTTCCACCTTGTGGGGTTTTGGCTCTAGCTTGGAGAACCTACCTTGTTGAAATTTCCTTAAATTGCAACAATTGGAAATTTATTCTTCTAACTAATTGATTATGTAGTTTATTTGCTACGAAATATGAGGATTTATTTTATTATATCTTTAGCAAGGCATGAGAGTACAATTTCCATATGTTGAAACGTTGACAATCCTTCGGCTTTAATATCTCTATTGCCTCCCTAGCAAGATCCACGCCAAAACTGGCTTCCTCAGCGACACACTGATGCTCCTCCTCCTGTCCTTGCACAAGCATTGCACAAATCTACATAGAAGAGACTCTATGATAAATAACCACTGATGAAAATGAGTTGCTTCCTCTTGGAAAATTACTCTCGACACCTCCAAAAATTATTACCAAAAATTTGGACCCCAATCTCCCTCTGAAACAACGAAATCAAATTTCTCTTCTTATCCCTATGCGTAGGATTCTCTAGCCTCTACGTAGGTATTGGAATGGTTAAAAAATTGCAGATAATTTCCTCTGGAAATTCTCTCTTGCGATCCTTTTGCTGACCCTCAAGCTGACTCTACCTCTTGAAGTTTGTTGTTGAGCTAAATCACTGCTCCTCCTGCGAATCGAACTCACTCTGGAGTTTCTACATCTTCCTCTTGTGCTCAAGTGTGTCTTCTCCATCCCCATCGATTTTCTCTTATAATATCTCTTTGGATCACCAACGAACATGATTAAATCATTATCAATGGCTAAGATCATCTCAAACTCAATCTGTGTGAATTTCTAGAGCTTTCTCACCTTTCCTTAATTAATTGTTATTAATTAACCAATTTTCCTAAGTTAGAATTAAGAAAAATTTAAATGATGGCCAATTAATTTAATTAAGGCATTTTGAAGGCTTATCTCGCGAAACATTTTATGGTTTTTGAAGATCTTGTGTTCTTAGCCTCATTGATGCAAACAATACTAGAACACATGTCTAATGCTACAAAAGCTAGCATGACCTGTTAGTGAGGAATGTGTTCTCTCCCATAACATCTCCATGTTGCTAATGTCCTATATATGTAACATCATGTCACTGTCTACCAAACCATTACGCATACTGTGATTCATCTGCTAAATCTGTAGTTGAACTATCCTGCATCCATGCTACTATTTACACTACACTGTACCACTCGATATTGCTACCAACTATGCCTGCATTGCATCTAATATCATGTTGTTGTTGCAACTACTGTAACTGAATACCAATATATGAGTCTCTTATGTCCCTAAAATGGCTCTGCAACTGTCTTCTGAGTCTTTGACTGCAACTAGTCTCTGCAGTGTCTACTGAGTAATTGTTTGTGCCATGACTCGTTCTATGCCCCTCTAGTAATCTAACTAGAACTAGTATCTGCAACTGTCTCTCAAGATTTGACTATGCCCTCTGACACTGATCCTCTTGCTACCGAAAAAATGTGGGCCCCTGTAGCAAGGGTAATGATCCATAGGAAACATATTTCCATCCTGTAACTCTTAAGGCATAATGCTCCTCCTCCATTTGGAGGTATAGTCACTATCAATGCAAATTTTGATCTACCTCACATTGTTGCCACTGCTCTTCTACTATTATTGTACTACTGCTACAACCACTACAATAGTGACTCCTTATCTCTCATTTCCCAAATATACAACTTCCATAGGACTACTCCCTCTGAAGCTAGACTCCCTCTAAGTCTCACTCTCCCACTAAAATATCATGAAAATATTTCTTTCTTCCAGCAAAACCTCTTTTATACAACTCGCACTCTTGTTTGCATGTCGAACTAACTACATATTTATGGTTCGAGAAAATCAATGTTGTCTTCGGAAACCCTTTCCGGTAGTAACTCTACCTCCTGATTCTTATGAATCATCTCTTGACATTGGTGCACAATCTATAGCCTCTACAACACCGATTGGCTAACTGTTTTTGGCTAGAATTGTGCCTTGCTCTCTGTAACTGGCCAATTCACACTACCTCCCTCGGCTTCATATGTTGGAGTTAACTTGGCCTCCTTTCCTTCTACGGAAAAATGGAAGAAAACTCTTTGGCTAGAACTGCATCTACAACTTGTAACTGGGAAATTCACACTACTTATGTCACTGCAACTAGATTTTGCAACTGTCTCTCGAGTATTGACTGCAACTAGTTCTGCAATTGTTATATGAATGATTGATTGCGCCCGCTAACACTAAACCCGCTACTATTATTTGTGGGCCCTTATATCAAGTTGATGATCCTACTATAACAACTGGAACTAATCTAACTAATCTCCTTGTTACTTTTGCATTGGTTCATACCCAACTTGAAACGTTAGGGTGTTAGGCTCCTCCTCCACCTGGTTTTGGTGCCCCACTATCTACTTTCAAGCCTAGTCCCTAGTTGGGACCCTTCTTCACTTTGAAACTCACACTTCCTCTAACACCTATCTCTGGCAATTGGAAGTTGAACTATTTCTCGGATCTGCATTCTGACTAACTCGTGCGACCTCTTTTGCTAATTTTGTATAGTAATCTTTAAAACGCTGCAAAAATCTATGAAACTCAAATAAATTGGATACAATGAACTGGGAAACTCCCTCTCTTTCTTGTGATCCTATTGTTTCTACTCGCATTCCCTCAGGAATGCACAGATTTGCAACTACTTTCCCTTGGATGTCCTTTTCTGGCACTCACGTAGTTGGTTACCTCAACTGGGAAACTTGCTCAACCTTCCAAAATTCCTTCTCCAGAATTTGACACCGTATTTGTTTCTCCTGAAGCTCACATCGGTTGATGGCTAAACTTCTTACGACCTTTCACAACTGGAAATCACGGATCTCCTCATGGAAAATTGAATCTAGAAACCTTCTGAGAAATTCTAAAAATTCCCTCTCTTTAGTGTGATTTTCTCTTCCACCCATCATCGATATGCTACTGTAAAACTTGTTGCAAACCAAATACACCTAGATTTACTCAACAATCTGACTGATCTACTCACTGGAATCCTCTATCCGGAAAATTGATTGCTGCAAATATTTGTAAATGAGGCTAATCAAATTTTTTGTTGGCTGCAATTTGAAAATTGAACCCTTGCCTCTGCAATTCGTACTTCTTGGTGGTCTGGTAGATCTAGAAAAAAAATCACTTAGAACTCCCTTTGAACTAGAAAATTTTCTCCTTTCACTACTTCGCAACTAATCTGATCTTTATTGCTCTAATACCATGTGCAATTTCCTTAAATTGCAGCAACTGGAAATGTATTCTTCTAACTGATTAATTATGTAGTTTATTTTCTACGACAAAGAACGAATAAATCACACTGAAATTCTTCACAAATTAATTATGTTGTGGAAAATAAATATGGAATTGAGAAAATGAATGCACACACAATAAAATCAACACCAATATTTTTCGACAATAGTCCCCGGAAAAACCCAACTGGGAAAACCGATACAACAAATGAGGCTTTATTTTATTATGTCTTCAACAAGGAACGAGATTATAATATTTGGATGTCAAAATATTGGCAATCCTACAATTATAATATCTCTATTGTCTCCCTGGAAAGATCCTTGCCAAAACTAGCTTCCTCAACAACCCGCTAAAGCTCCTACATTTGGCCATTCACAAGCACTGTGCAACTCTGCGTAGAAGACACTCTGGGATAAATAACTGTGGATGAAAATGAGATGTTGCCTATTGGAAAATTACTCTGGCCACCTCCAGAAATTATCCCCGACAATCTAGAGCCCAATCTCCCTCTAAAATAGCCAAATCAAGTTTCCCTTCTTTCCCCTCTGCACAAAATTCTCTAGCCTTTGCACAGTTGTTGTAATAGCTGACAGAATGTAAAAATTCCCCCCTGGAAATTCTCTCCCACGATCCTTCTGCTGACACTGCCTCTTGAACTTTGTTGCTTAGTTGAATCATTTCTCCTCCTGCAAATTGAACTATCTCTAGAGTTTTTGCATCTTCCTCTTGTGCTTAAGTGTGCATTCTCCATCCCCATATATCTACTCTTATAATCTCTCGTTCGATCACCAACGACCACGATTAAATCATTATCAATGGTTAACATCATTTCAAACTCAATCCTTGTGAGTTTTTAGAGCTTTCTCACCTTTCCTTAATTAATTCCTATTAATTAACCAATTTTCCTAAGTCAAACTTAGGAAAAGTTTAAATGGCCAGTTAATTTAATTAAGATGTTCAAAGGCTTATCTCGTGAAACATTTTCTAGTTTTTTAAGATCTCGTGTTCATAGCCTCGTTAACACAAATTGAGACTAGAATACATGTTTGATGCTACAAAAACTAACATGTTTCTTGTGATCTTCTTGTTTTATATTTTGATAATTGCTTGATGAAATAAGAGAACAAAACAATAATAATAAAGCCAAGAAAGTCACAAGTAATTATCATGACAAAGAAATCAACCCTAATACATAAGCCTATTGATTTCTCAACAATTTGTAGTAGTTATAAGTTTCTTGTCAATTGAAGTCTTGTTTCATGGCTATACAATTACTTTGCTTGGTGAAAAGTTGGTAAACCATGTTTTTATATTTGAAAATTTATGTCTTATTCTCCTATGTGATTATAAATAATGCTCAATTTTCATCCATATCTACACTACACACTCAAAACACATTATAAAGGACAAGGGTTCAAGCATTTTTAAAGGTTAAATTGCTTTCATTGTCAGAAAAATAATGAAAAAAATTGCAGCTATAAGTATGACATCCTTATCCTTTATAATCATTTTCTTGTCAAGTAAACTTTGTGAAAATTAATTTCTTGGTGAATATAAACATCAAACCAAAATTGTGAAGCTTGGATTTTCGTGGAGCTTGCATGTAAATCTAATAATTAGATTTCATGGTCCAAAAGGAAGGTCTCTTATACTTTTGCTAAAAAGACTTCAAATTGAATCAATGATGACAACAATACTTTCTTTTATTGATATATGTATGGATTATGCATTTTCTTTTTAAATTCTATGGGTTCTTCAATGTATATCGAATTCCCAACTTCCTTCACTATTATTTTCACATTTTGAGTTTGTTTTGAGCATTTTTTAATTCTTTTAAATTGATTCATTTGACAAGGTTTTAGAGCCACAAATTAAATAGGAAAAAACAACCAACAATAGGAATAGTGTTAGGGTTCCAATGTTAGCAACAATTTCTAGACAAGGATTCTCAAGTATAAGATTTTCAAGCGATGCACTTACCTCAAGAACATTAATCTTTGCGTTCTATTTAGTGGTTGTATAATTTACATCTTAACTTGGGTTATCACACAAGAACCATTATTTTTGTTTGTCAGTATTCATGCATACTCCAACCAGAATTAGAATGACCATGGGAAGAATATTTTTGTAGAACTAGGCACAACCAAGATCACTAACTAGAATTTGTAAAACCCTCATTAGTTAGAATATTTGTTTATGATTTCCTGCTCATGTTGTGACATCTCTTATCTTGATATGCAACTTTCACATCCATTCTTTTGATAGGTGTGCAAGTTTACTTGCAAACATAATTGAAAGATCCATGAGTAGACAAAGATGACAACGGATTTATGAGGCATGATTGGACTAGTTTGAGCACCTACAAAATAAAAATGGTAGGAAGAGAGGGCCCTACATCGAATCAAATGGTGAATTTGTTGAATTCAAACCCAATGCAAGTCATCAATTTGTTGGGAGAATTATTTACTCAAGGTGACCAAAATTTTCCTTTTGAGTAATGGATATGTTGAACATTACTAACAAAAACAATGAGAATTAAAATGATTAGAGAGTTAGTATCTTGCATCATAAGCACAAACAAAAAAATGAATATGAAAACATGGAAGGTAACATACTACACAATATCTATGAAGTAAGCATACCTTTTGATAAGCCAATGAATGTAATGTAAAATTATTTATGATACACCAAGAAGAAGTGGGTTCTTTCTCCTTGTCATGAGGGTTTTTGATGCTCTCTCTCTCTCTCTCTATATATATATATATATATATCCATTGCTAGTGACTTGCAAGAAAATGGATCTGAGGAATCAAACAACCAATGTAACAATATTGTACTACTTGATATTATTTTACAACTGTTTTTCTTGGTGCAAATTAGGCAACCATGACTGTAACATTTCTCTTTGGAATGTCTTAGTCTCCTTCGTTATTGTAAATAATGCTCAATTTTCATCTATATTTACATTAAACTACACTACACACTCAAAACACATTATTAAGGACAATGGTTCAAGCATTTTTGAAGGTTAAATTGCTTTCATCATGAGAAGAACAATGAAAGAAATTGCAGCTATAGGCATGACATCCTTATCCTATATTATCCTTTTCTTCTCAAGTAAGCTTTATGAAAATTGATTTCTCTATGTATACAAAACATCAAACCAAAAATTACACATTATGGATTATTGTGGAGCTTGCATGTAAATATAATAATTAGATTTAATGGTGCAAAATGAACATCTATAATAATTTTGCTAAACAAAGTTCAAATTGAATCAATGATAACTACAAGACTTGATTTTATTGATATATGTATGGATTCTACATTTTCTTTTTCAATTCTATGGATCCTTCAATGTATATGGAATTCTCAACTTTTTTCACTATTATTTTCACCTTTCAATTTGTTTTGAAGTATTTGTTAATTATTTTAACTTGACTCATTTGACAAGGTTTTAGAGATACAATTTCAAGAGAATGATTCTCAAGTAAGAGATATTCAAGCAACACATTTATCTCAAGAACATTAATCTTTGCATTCTATTTGGTGGCGGTATAATTGTTGTCATAATTTGGGATATGACACAACAACCATTATTTTTGTTTCTTGGTGTTCATGCATACTCCAACCAATAGTGAAGTGGCCATGGGAATACTATTCTTGTACAAATAAGAACAACCAAGATCACCAATCAAATTTGTAAAACCCTCATTAGCTAAAAGTATTCATTTATGATTTCCTTCTTATGAATCATCTATACTCTCAAAACCCTAGCCCTAAATGGCTCGACCCTTTGGAGGAGACTTGCCTCCTTCCCTACTACCCTCCAACATTATTGCTTTCACTTCTTTGGTTTATAGAAGAACAAAACCTTCAAAGCCAGGGAATTTTTTAGGGGCGAAATTTTGCTAATGGGATATTTTTTGGACATTTTTTGAAAAAAATATTTTCTCATTTGCTTAATATATATGGATTATATTTATTAAAAACTTACCAATTTTAATACTAAATTACATGTTTTTTATTGAATATTCGCCTAGATTTTATATGTATGATTTTTCAAACTAGAATTGTCGCCTATAGTATTGTACATAGCTATAATATTTGAATCCTTAAAAAATACCCCATTCATAGCTTTGCATTTAGAGAATCATGGACATGTCATAGTTATAAATAGGAATACAACATTTTTTAAATAAGAGAAAATGTGAGTTGGTTATGTTGGTTGATAGAATGTGTATTTTTTTCAAGATATTCTTGAGTTCTCCCATGTGAAAATAGAGATTTATGTTTAATCATCTCTGTTAATGGACATACGTATTTCAAGGAAGGGGAATTTTGTTATTGAATATGTTGGAAAGGTGTTATTCCATAATGAAGCCCTTGAACATGCTCAAATTTGTGATCAATGAATTCTCAAGTGATTTCAACTCTTATAAGGGTTCTAATTTATTAATATAATTCATTTCCATCCTAACATGTATACTTTTGTTTATTCCAACTAAATATTTTTTCTTATTCAATGGTCTTTACATGTTTTAGATATATTTTCAGTGTGGATCATCCAAGCATTGCTCAAGAAGATCAATTAGTTATCAATATTATGAGAATGTCAAATTTGGCACTTTTTTTCAACCACGGATTTGTAGCCACAAGTTTTTTTATATGAATGTTTATAGTAGACCTAAGTAGAGAAAACAATGAACTCTTGCAACCAAAAGACACATGAAATGGATGGGCAAGAGAAGAAAAAATCAGAAAAAGTTTTTGAATTGAGCAAAGAAAATGGATATAATGAGTATCAACCACTATGTGCCTTGTATCAATGTGAAAATAATAAAAAATAAATTGTACATTATAGGAATGAATATGTGTTGGAGGCTATTTTTTTTTTGAAGTTTTTGTTAAAGTGCTATGTAGGTGACCGTGCAGAGAATATAGTGGCGCGGGAGGAGAAGCAGTTGGTGTGCATCAATGGGAGTGATCCAAACTTAAACAAGAACGCAACAAATCACAGATATAACCATAAATACAGAGATGTAGCAGAAATAACACTTCATTTCATTAATATCCAATACTCAAATATGCTTACAAACAAAAATGGAAATAGACTAGCTCAGGCAATGGTAGCTTATCTCTGAGAAGAGATGTAGCGGCTACATGCCTCTCAATTGTGTTACAATGAGACTCAAATGCTTATTTATTATTGAGAAACAATGTAAAATCCTAAACATCCAAAAACCTAACCCTAGGACATGAAGCACCAAAACTGTGGGCCCTATGGGGGTAAATTCGTACATCAACTTCCCGGGGTCGTAATTTTGGCATACAATATCCGTTCGGCTATCATAATACCTCATTTCGAAGATCTCAAA
>APFE030925889.1:43394-96318 GCA_000404065.3 Pinus taeda | reverse complement strand
AAATAATGCAAGGGCACAATAATAATAATAGTGGGCTTCTATGGGGCTCCATAGTAACAATATGGGCACTACATGGGTACATCAATATAATAAGTGGGTTGTACTAATAACAATAAGGGGTTACTCTAGTAGTATAGGGGCCTAATTGCCCCCTCGAAGAGGCTAAATTATAAGGCGTTGATCTATCTTTTCTATCTTTTCTTGAGCTGGTTTCATAACAAAAATACTTCATAATGATCTTCATCAATGGAGAAAACTTTTCAAGGATCTGTCCAAAACGAAAAACCTTCCTAATGCTTTGTTTATAGTGACCTTTGATAAAGGGTTGGTAGTTTTTCACATCTAAGTCCAAGATCTTAAACCACTTCTCTCTGCTGTTTGGTATCCCTGTGGCTGCTACTATGGCTTCAGTTGAAATTGTGAAGTTGACTCCTTTAACAATGACCTTATCTCTCCTAAGATTAGTGGCAAACAAGCTGGTCAACCTGGCATGATACTTGACATGTTGAACTTGCTCACAAAACCTTAAACACACTACATTCTGAAAGCATTTCTTTGATAGTGGGCAAGACATTAGCTCATGGGTGTTGAGTGGTTCATACCTTGAAATTTGACCTCCCTTATTAACGAAATTCTTTTCTTCTTCCATGTTAGTAGTGTGCAAGGGAAAACCTTAGTGGGAAAAATAGAGGAAGTGGATGAGAGGATAGGATGGAGGGTTTAGGAAAGGGAAATGAGGGTAGGAAAATTTAGGGAAGGAGATAGGGGTGTTAGTGAACGTTAGGAAGTGGAATGGGATGAAATGGGTGTAAGATCTTGTCTAGAGAATTTATATACAATCCACCTAGGAAAATTGCCAAAAATGCAGCGTGGGAGAAAATGGAGGGTATGCACCATGAAAACAAGGAAATCAAACTAATAGAGATGTCAAGGTAACTTAACTTACTTGTAGAATGCTGATTGAAACTTCAATTTCCCTTTGAAAACCCTTGAAAACAAGTTTTGTGGTTGTAGAAGAGAAAAACACAATTGATGAAAGCGTAGCGTGGGCTGCTGGAAAGAACAATGTGGCTGCTTGGATTGAGTTTTTAGAGTATCATTTGCCTCTGAAACGTTTTTGAAGTGGCTTTTCTGGTGAGTGAGAGCTATTTTTTGATTAAATAAGTGAGATAAATGAATTGGTGTGGTCTTTATAGCTTGTGGAAGTAAATTCTTCATAGTGGTAGGGTGGCCCACCATAGGTTTTCACTTTTGCTTTGAAACTATGTAGCTTTAGAACATTTGAAAGTAGATTTGAAACATATAACTTATTACATAATTCTGAAATAAATTGCATTTTGAAACAAAAACCTTTAGAGAAAATTCCCTATCGCTACTCCTTCATTTGCCAGATTTATGAATGAAATGAGAGATTTTGATGACTTTAACCCTAATGAACTAATGGTGACACTGAGATGAATGAGGACCATGTTGGTAAGAATGAGATGATTATGATGACCTTTTAGTGATGGCACATCCAACTGAGTGATGGCGGTGACCAGATCAAGAAAATTTTGAAAGGAGCAGTAATAGACCTAGACACACTAGCCAATGACCAAATTTGATTTTGAAAACCTAATGACATGATACAAATTTGACTTGAGACCCTAGCACAAACCTTGTAAGAGCATGTCTGATCACCGATGACTGGAAGGATTTATAGATACTAACACAATCAATCTCAAAAAAGCAAACCAAACAATGAGTGGAGGGTGACCTAGAAGCCCTAGAAACCCTAGAATTCAATCAAGCTTCAAACACACATTAACCAAATCAAGAGACAAATGCAGTCATATAAGCATAACAACCAAGAAAAATACACTGTAGACACACTGGAAAATCATTGATAGAGGGAAAAAAGGTTGAGAACAAGAAGAAATCCCTATTTTTTCTTATTCTTTAGGATCATCGTGCCTGTTATTGGCAAAAGAGAGATGCAAGAGTAATCAGCGCGACTGTAATTAAAAAGCAACGATGAATGTACAATTGTTAAGGCTAAAAATGCGGTGGGCGAGAAAAATGAGGTAAAATAAAAACTCTTCAAGACTAGAATAGACTGAGTGTCCTCAAGCAATAACCAGTAAGTGAAAATAGCTACAGATTAGCAAACAAGCCAAAAAATTGATGGTTGGTCAAACTCATCATAGCATAAGGGTGAAGGATTGGATGGAAAGGGTTATAGCTTCCCCAGTGGAGTTGCCATTTTGTTGTCTAGGTAATCCTCTCTACGGACAGAGATGATCCCTCTAGCCGAATGAGTGGGACTAACAACCTACGTGACAATATACTAGACACTTTCCTAAGTTACAACTAAAATAGAAGAAAAGGAAGATGTCCTACCTCATTTTGATGCTATAATATCCTCCTTTGTTGAAGACCTCAAATCGCTTGTGCCACAAGCTTGGTCCTACTGTTCACAATGTTTGAATTCCCACACAAGAGATCAAGGCACAACAAAGCATACAAGTACAAATAGCATAATCGAAAGTTACCTACTTAATAGATCAAGGAGCATTAAGATAAATGATGCATTAACATACACATTTATGAAAAATGAACTAGCAATTGTATATATTAATAGAATTTAGGAGGAAGCATACAACCAAACCTTGATGTCAATATGCTCTCCTTGAGTGAATGTCCAAGTCCAAGCTCAATATCTCCAAGCACTCCTTCTCCAAGCCAAATGAGTAGCATGTGGGCACAATCTCAGCATAAGGGTGCAAATAGCCAAAGACCAACCATTTGGGAATGGGAGAGGATGAATATATAAGTAGGGAAAGGGAGTTAGGATCTCTCCAAAGATAGGAGAAGGCCCTCATCTCAAGGATTAGTTCATAGGGATAAGACCAAAAGGTCAAGTTGAGAGAACTCGACCTCATCCACGTCGAACAACCTCCAGCTTGTCATTCTAGAAGCCTCTAGATAAAAAAGCTTCTTGTCCTCTTTGGGAAAATTTCCTTTTAGGGATCATCACTGGTATCCAAGAAAAAAGCGAACTGGCATCATGGGGCTAGTATAGTGCAACTAGTGACCATCATGGTTTTTAGTGTTAGGGGAGCAATTATGATACAATTAGGGTTTTAGAGCCATTTCCTTCAGGGGAATCTCAACGAATTTCTCAATCTATGTTTTAGGGAGGATCTGAGCTGCATATATGGATGAGTACACTGCATGATGGTAATGTTTTGGGCACTTTGGGGTATGTCACAGGGAAGTGTGGGAGGTGTGAAATAATACTGTGTAACACTTTCCAAAGCCTTTTTCCATTACATTTTCCAATTTCCTTAGCCATGATAAACCAAATGAACACCCACTAGGATATTTTTCCCACCATTTAGCTTGGAATACGTGTCCCATCACTGTGGCCTTATATATGTTTTTACATGGAATATTCACTAGGGATGTTATAAAACCCTCCCCCTTGGGGGAACACCGTCCTCAGTGTTCAATGACACCTATAACCAGCAAGACCGCTGGCAACAAAACATAATGCCCATGGAGCTTTATAACATAGCTCTTTGCCGTATTTATAATGACCATCTACTAAAACATGACAAACACTGTTTAATGGAGCTTTATAACACAACTCATTACGGTATTTACAATAATAACCACATATACACACATACACATTTTCTTCACCCAACAAATAATCATAATGTCTATGGAGCTTTATAAGTCTAGCTCGATACAATATTTACAATGATATACACATATACACATATGCAAATTTTCTCAACCAGCAAATAAAAATATATGATGCCTACATCTGCAACAAGGGAATCCATAGTCTCACACCTTAACCCTCAAAGTAATACCAGGATTCACCTTCTTTCGAGGAAGTCCAGAATCCATTGCCAAAGTCAAAGCTACATCCAATATCCAACGCTACAATATTGTGCCACTTGTCCTCTCAGTGAACAACTATCGGCTCATTTTTCCAGGGCACACTCCCAGTGTGCATTTTATTCCATTTGGAAATGTTAATGACCAAAACAAATCCATCCCTAACCTTCCCTTCTCTGCTACACAGTCCCTTGGGAAATCTAGTCCCCCCCTTCCATGCAGTACCTTCCAAGTTCCCTGACATCCCCTATCCCGGGCGATCCATCCCTTGGCAAGGATTTCTTGCATCGAAAAGTCAAACAACAAGGGAATATACCTACCTCAAACCATCATACCAATCATAGAATGCTCATGGAAATCAATGGAAATTATTGGTTACCGGTGTCCCATAATGGACCTTCTCTTGAATACTTTACCAATATACTGTTACCTATTCCAATTTCTTTCATTGACGCTGTTAATTATTGCAGTCAGTTTCAATCACCCAACCAAACATTTCCGTGCTTCTCGTACCAAGCACATAACTTCCATTAGATTTAAAATAAATTGAAATAAATTCACATCATACCTCATTGGTAGCTCGTCAATAAGGTACACTTGAAATTCTGTTAACTCACTCTCACAATAAGTCAAAGTTGGCGTCATTGACCAAATCATCACGAATAATCATATCACATCAGGTTAACTCAAAACAAAACCATCATAGATCAAAATCATGAATCACATGCAATCATTGTAAACAAAAATCAGAGATCACATGTAATCACCATAGACCAGAATCATAAATCTCATGCATAATAAAAATGAAATAAAATGCTAATAATTATACTTTAATCAATCATTAGCTTCTACCTTTGTCCTTATTCCATATGTACACCAGATCAGTTACCACACCCCAAAAACACCCAATGTCTTCTCCTCAACCATGTACACATATGCATAGTGTGCATCACACACATATAGCCACACATGGAACACAACATCATGCAATACATGCACCTAGACCTGACATACAACTCATACACTACACCCATTGTACAACACAACACAAATACATACTCCTACATCCGGTATACACCAAAACACAACACATGCACCTACATCTGGTGTACATCACAGCACAAATACATACATAAAGTACAACACAATGAATACACATGCCGCGATACCGTAACTACATAATGGACATACATAATATTGAGTGCCCACAACACATCATGTACATCATGTACATAATACCACATGTACAACATGTACATAGTACCACCTTTACACACCACCATCTGCATGATGTGTGCACAACATCACATGTATACGACACCACTTGCACAATGTGTTTACAACACCACAGTTATAGACATTTTTGGGCACTGCAAACCTAATCATAAATGTCCATAAAATTAGGGCTCATAAGTCCCTAAAAGTGTTGCTTCACTACCTAAAGGAACAAGGTCAGCTGATTACATCATCTCCTAGAAGTTCTCCACTAAAAACTGCTCAGAAATGGTCAAAAATGGACCATACTGAATACCCAATGCAGAGGGTGCGATGCATATCACCTTCCCAGTGTAAAGGGTGCGATGCATACTGAATGGACCCTCTGTAAGGTGCGATGGGTGAGAATGGACAAATGGCAGAGACAGTTTGTGAGGTGGAAGATCATGGAATCTTCCAAAAGCTTCCCCTCTGACACTTGCCTCTCTGTTTTCAACTAGAGATGAGTAAGAGATCATTAGTCTCCAAGTGGAATCAAGAACTATCAGAGAGAGGACACTAATCAAGACCCCAGAATATGACTCACCCCCCTACAATCATCTATATATGGATCCCTCATCACAGAGAATCCAGAGGCTGGAATTGTGATCTTGCTAAGAGAGAGTTGCTGTGGGTTTTCTGTGTGAAAACTTCATAGTGTTGGGTGATCTAAGCTTTACTTGAGGTGAAGAAGGGATTTCTTGCTGGAGGATGATGCTAGGTCAGAACAATTGGTTGTAATCCTCTTGCTTTTCTTGATATTGATAAAGCTATTCAAGTTTTCCTCCATATTCTTGTATGTTTGATTGTATATGCATTTGTATGGTTAATACATATCTAGTCCTGTGTTATTTATGAATATAGGTCTCTGTTCTTCGATAGTAGTATGCTTATTTGATTCCACAGGTGCTCTTTGAAGCTAGGCAGACGAAGAAGAAGCGACAAAGATCTATCTGGAAGGAGAGGAATCAAGTAAGGAACCAAGCACAAGACTAAGGTTGGTGTCCTTTGTTCCACTCTTATCTATTTTCATAAAGGAAAATGAAAGTAGTCTTTACTTGTTTGTTTCTAAGATAGCTACCAGTCTTAGTGGGAATAACAGCTCCTAGTGGACACTATTCTCGGTAACAAAATGGCGACTCCACTGGGGAGCGAATAGATTGTTTGTTAGTCTATCTTTGTTTGTTTTATAAACTTACAGATGGAGCCTGAAGTCAAGCCAGCTAGCCTTCGAACTGCATTTTTTATACAAATGCAAAGTAGATCAATGCTGCTTCAGTCTATCTTCGGGTTTTGTTTATAAATTGAACAATCGATCTGCAAGCGTTCTAATTTCCCTAAGTGGTGGCTCTAGTAACATCCTTAGATCAACCCCTGTGATTTACATTTACTGAACATCACTTACTCGGCTTAAATTCCTGAACTGAATTGCAAATTGTGAGCAAAAACTGGTTAAAAGTCTTGCACTGGTACCATCGCACCCTCCCTTCAAGGCATTCTGTATGCATCACACTTCCCGTGTGCAGTAGGTGCACTGCATACTGGATTCCCTGTGTGACAGGTGCGATGGTCAGGGAAGGTTAACTTTACCTTCAGACTTTGGTTTTTCTTCACTATTTTCAGTTCTATTCAGGAGTTTTGCTATCTGTGGTCAGTATATCTCTGTGAAAACCCCCGTCTCTTCCATCATTCCGCTTATATTGTGCAAAGAACTGTAAGTGTTTTTATGTATTGTGTGCCATTTTCAGTTCTCTTTTGCAAAGAAGTAGCATAGTCGAATTGTTATTTCTTAATTTGAAAGTGTCGTAAGTGTCGTTTTCAATTATAGAAGAGAATCCCATTGTTCTTGATAGTCGATTGTACTGTTACTCTTGTTTATGATTTGAATTAGTAGTTTTAAAGTGTCAAAAAATAGTTTTCATTTCGAAATCGCAAAGTGTCACCCTTATCTTCACTTCTTTTTGAAAAAAGATTTGCTAAGTATTGTCACTTTGAAAATAATTCAGATTTGCACTTAGCTTTCTTATCGTCATTTATACATTAAGAAGGCTGAAAAAAATACCTGCATGTGCATTTTCATTTAGACTGCTTGGTTTGGTTTAGGACAGTGCATTTAGTGTGTGCTCTGTGCTCTTTGTTGAAAGACTCTCAACTTTCTTTCCTTAGTAACTAGGATTTTCATTGCCAAAAGAAGATTAAACAATTGTTCATCATCTTAGACTGCATTTTAGGAATTGTATACACATCACATGGTGAAACTGAAAGGCAAAGTTTTAAACAAGATCAACTATAAAATAAATTTAATGAATCTCAAAACACTTTGGAACCTAACGCATAACATCTAGAAGTCTAGGCTAGAGACGTATTCCAGCGTTGTAAAACCTGATAACTGTTGTTTTCATTGTTGGTTGGGTGATTCCTCCAATCTGAGATGGCAAGTGCCAGTATAGACTTGTGCTCCCACGTACCATCGAGTATATATTGGGAGACCACAATAGGCTGCATCCTTTATCCTTAGGAAGTCATGTTTTCCGCCCTATCGATCGCAATGCACTGAACACAATATTCGGGAAGATTGACTGCCGTACCGTAAAAAGTATTCTGCAGTTTTGTGATTGGTTTGGTAATCCCCTCTGCTTAGATTTCCAGATAAGTCTCTTTTGTTCCTTTTCAGACTCCTTAAAAGAAAGTCAATCAAAAACCCGTCATTCGCGGAGACTTACAAGTCAACTGTCGTTGACTCCGGAAGCGAAACCATTCCAGACAAAGCAGACTCATTTGACTGGATCAAAGTCCCCTAGGTTGGTTGGAGCAAGTACTCCGACATCCTCAGAGACTCCGGTTACTCCAAACATTTCTGGTATCCCTTCCTCTACAGAAGAAATTCCGCAGCAACAAAAGGACATTACAACTGATCCTAGTGTGACGGTAAACACTTCTATTCCTGAACCGGCTCCATCTACAGCTGATTCGGAAGGTGTTACTCCCCAAACCTCTGTTGCTACAGAAATTATATCTTCTTTGGCACTAGAAATATTTTATGGACCTGACGGTCTGCCTCTTCCTCCTGGATTGATTGCCATAGAAGAGATTGTGGAAGATCCTCCATCTAACACTCCAACGCAATTTGGAGCTAGCATTGCCCTGTATCCTTCTTCATCAGAAGATATTCTCCCACCATTGGAAGTTCCTGAAGAATTGCTAAGGAATCATTTCGATAGGCTTAATATGTCTGAACAACCGTCGACATCAAGGACCGTGTTACCCAACATAGCAGCAGCAGAAATTCCTGCTGCTACTCCGACAATGTTCATCGACGTTCCATCTATTCCAACCAGCTCTCAATCGCTAGATGGAGTCCATCCAGGGGTTGTTTCGACAGTATGGATTATTCCCATTTGTTCGTCCGGAATTGTATTTGGAATCTCTTACGTTGAGTCTCGACAAATTGATCCTTCACAGTGTCAATTTGGGAAAACCGGTCCCCAAAGGAAAATCATTCCTTTGAGTACTGGATTACCGTTGTATGGAGGGTAGTATACCCTTTCATTGCCTTCTTCAGAAGGACAACCATGCGAGAGTTCAAAACAAAATTTAGGTTATGCTGGAATTACAACTAGCAGTTGGGTGCCAATCCTGCCTCAACAACCAAGAGTTGTATGCTCAATGCAACAAAGTTTACCTATGACAAATATCACCACTACGCCGGTTATTGTGGCAGTATCGCAAGTACAAGCTTCGTCAGTTGTATGCCAACCTCAAGTTTCTCAGGTTATAATGCAACAACCTCTTGTACCTACGACATGACCGCAATCACCAACTAGTGGAATGACACAGGTTCAAATGGGGAACACTACCCGCCATCTTGGTCAAATAGTCAGTACTGGACAACAGCCCATGACTTCACAACCATGGCTGGTGCAATACCAACAACCGAAATTCCAACAAGCTTACCAAGGATATGAGCAACACGTCTTTGCAAGTAATGGGAAGCTGTATCAACCATATTATAATGGTTATGCCCATCAACCTTACCAAAGTTACCAACATCAAATGCATTATGCTGGTATGCAAAGACCAACTGCTGAAGCAATTCCATCTTATCCTGGGTATGCTCAGCCAAGCCTGAATCAACAGTTGCCTTTTGTGGCAACTTTAGAGTTACCAGATCTAAATCAACTAATGAACGATCCAATTGCCTACGCCCCTTGGTGGCCGACGATTCCGAATAAAATTCCGTTTGATATTCCTAAATTTAATGGAAATCCGGGTGAAGACCCATCGAATCATGTGATTACCTTTCATCTGTGGTGTTCATCCAACACTCTCAATGATGATTCAATCAGGCTTCGCCTCTTTCAGCGAACATTAACTGGTCCAGCAACAAAGTGGTATATCAAATTGCCTAGAGCTTCGTTTGATAACTTCAGTACCCTAGCCACAACCTTTTTAACCCATTTTCAGTTACCCATAAGGTACGAAACAAGAACTGAGCTACTTACCAATTTCAAACAAACGACGACCACTCACATATCTGATCATATTCATGAATGGCGACGTCGTTGTAGAATGGTGAAAACGTATGTTCCTGATCAGCTATTGGCTGAATGGTTTATTAAGTCATTGTTACCTGCTATTATAGAAGATGTGGCAAAGGGAGGAGTCGTCACTGAAGAACAAGTTATTTCTCGTGCACAATATCTAGACTTGATTTATACTCAGTCTGGCACGCTCTACGATAAAATCCCTGATGCTCCTAGACCAGAATTTTCAGTTCCTCCCCCTCCTAAATCATACAAAGACTCTCATGCCGACGATGGCGTGATAGGTACGACAAGAACTAAAACCGTAAAGCCTACATCAAAAAAGGCCCGCACGGTTTTGAGTCAAAACAAAAATGAGGAACTTCTAGCCTTGGAAGTAAATGTCGTGTCGATAGACAAAGGAAAACAACCCAAACAACTGGGAGGAAAGAAGAAAAAGCAAGGGAAGAAGAAGAACTAGGAGGACTCATCTCCTAAAAAATCTTCTGCAAACCCTTCTAGGGATAAGAAACCAAAAAGTCCATGCCTAATATGTGACGAGGATCACTATACTAGAGAGTGTCCATATAAAGATGAACTTAGAAAATTCTTCAAAAGTTCAAAAACCTCGGCTGTATTGACTGATCTGTTTCCGAACCTAAGAATAAATCTGGTTGCTAGCGAAAATGCTTCCCTGTCCCAAGTGCTAATGTTGTCGGTTTCAAAGCAACTGAATGATGCTCTGATATAGACAAGGAGTAAAGATTACGGGAATCCACAAATGTTGAACAACAAGGATAATGATCAACCTAGTAGTTCAACAACAACTTCGACTGAAGTTGTGCCACCCATCATTCCTGAATTAACGATAAAACCACCGAAGGGAGTAGTACACAAATCGACGTTTAATCCTCGTGCCAGAGCAGCACAACACTACAATATAGTGAAGGATTTAGCCCAATCGCCCTCCGCGATGTCGACTCTTGAGGTATTGCTTAATTTCCCCTCCCAAAAGCAGGCTTTATTATTAGCAATAGGTGGGATTGACCCAATAGATTCCAATCTTGTGTCTTTTAATCACAAAGGATACGACCCTCAGTTACCAGCTCAACTAGATTTCCTCATTCAAGTGAAAGCCCTCAACAAAACTGTTCATAGAACAATTATTGATGAGGGGGCATCCACATGTATTATGTCGATGAGTTGCTGGAAAACTCTAGGGTCTCCCTCGTCGCAATCGCCAACGACATTAAAAACATTTGATGGATGAGCATACACCCCGTATGGGATATTAAGTAACTTGCAAGTCGAATTGGGGGGCAAAACAGTAGAAATTGATGTTGAAGTTATTGACAGAAACCTCGATTACAACATCCTACTGGGAAGACCCTAGATATATGCCGTGGTAGCCGTTGTGTCGACCTATTTTAGGAAAATTTCATTTCCTTCCCAAGGAGGAATTACAATCATCGACCAACAAACTTTTCTACCCAACAGTTCGCAAGCTACGGGAACCATTCCGATGATCCATGGAAGCCATAATGCGCTTCAAAATATCGGAGTAGGCCTACTAAAAGACCCCACATTAATGGGAACTTTTACCCTACCACCTCCAACCAATTTGGCGGAAGTGGCCGACGTAGGAACCTGCAATATGATATCTTCCATTCAAAAGATGTCAGAAAACGATGTTAAAATGGATCATCTACAGGTATTGCCTCTAACCCCACTGGAAATATTATAGCAATCAATGTTTTCAGCATGGGAGGCAAACCTGTATCAACGTTCATCAAGAGTTTGGATAGATAGGTCTAAGGAATATGGCACCCCTTCAGATCCTTGGTTGCAAGTACACTCTACAGATGAAGGAATCATTCAATCGATGATGATTGACGGAGCACTGTGGGAAGATTACCACCAGCATTCCCATCTTCTGAACTGGAAAGAAGATAATTCCAGCAACCTAGACCATCCTTCAGTATTTAACTTTCTGACGAATACTGTGAATACAGTGGATTCCGAGAGAAACCTATCCAATATTGAAGAGACTACTGCCATAAATATCTCAACCAAAACAGATGTCGTAGAGAATATTCATGTCGACAAATCTTGTTCCTCTTCAGAACTAGAAATATATAGCGCTCTCTTTCGCGAGTTTAGAGATGTATTTTCTTGGTCATATGAGGAAATGCCAGGTATTGACTCTAGCATAGTTAAACATGAAATTAAGATGTATCCAGATGTCAAACCTGTACGACAACAGCTATGGTAGGTGCATCCCAAGAAAGCCGTTGCCATCAAGGCGGAAGTTGAAAAACTCCTCCATGCTGGTTTTATTTACCCAGTTCCTCTGACCGATTGGGTATCGAATATTGTTCCTGTGATGAAGAAACAAGGAACGATTAGAGTGTGCGTCGATTACAGGGATGTAAATCAAGCTTGTTCGAAAGACAACTACCCTACACCCTTTATTGACCAGATAATTGACGAATGCGTCATATGTGAAATCTTTTCATTTATGGATGAATTTTCCAGGTATAATCAAATAAATATCCGCCCACAGGACCAGCCAAAGACTGCATTTATTTGTCTGTGGGGTACGTTCACATATCGAAAGCTACCCTTTGGTTTAAAGAACACAGGGGAAACTTTTTAGAGAGCAATGAACTATGCTTTCCATGACATCAAGAACATCGTTCAACCATATCTTGACGATCTTCCAGCCCATTCGCGAAAGTGGACCGATCATCCGTAGCATTTGAGAGCGATATTTCTATGTTGCCGACACTACAAGATACGACTCAACCCGCACAAATGCGTGTTTTGTGTCAGTTATGGTCATTTACTTGGATTCATGATCTCAAAGGATGAGATTTGTCTTGACCCATGTAAGGTTCAGGCAATCATTGATTTGCCTCCACCTTCAAACTTGCTTCAGATTCAGAAACTCCAAGGGAAAGCAAACTTCCTTAGGAGGTTCATTCCAAATTACACCAAACTAGCTAAAGGTTATACTTGTCTATTGAAAAAATAAGTACCCTTCTTTTGGGATCAGGTCGCGCAAGCTTCCTTTGATGCTTTAAAGCAATCTCTAATAAAAGCGTCATTAATGTATGCTCCTGATTATCAAAAAGACTTTAACCTGTATCTGGCTGCAACAGATACAACCATAGCAATGGTTTTAGTTCAAGAGGATAATGGAATTGAACATCCTATATATTATTTTAGCCGAAACTTAAATGATATGGAAATGAAATACTGCTATGTTGAAAAGCTAGCCCTAGCAGCCGTTCAAGCGGTACAGAGATTTCAACACTACGTCCTCTTCAGAAAAACTACCATTTTATAAGATTGCAACCCCATGAATTATATATTGTCGCGACAGTTGCTGGGGGGAAATATTCAAAATGGATAGAAATTTTACAAGAGTTTGATCTGGAATTCAAAAAATCCAAATCAAAGAAAGCCCTGGTATTCGCAGAGTTACTATGTGATCTCCCATCATCATCCAACGATGCAACATCCGAAGAAGCAATTGTGGATGAAAATTTGTTTCTGATATCTTCAAGCAATCCGTGGTATGGAGATATAATCATCTATCTCCAGACACAAACATATAGGTCTAATACCTCACGCTTCGAACAACAATGGATTCGATACCAAGCGAAAGACTACGTGATCGTCGGTGATACCCTTTACCATCGCGGTATCGATACAGTTCTGCGGAGGTACCTCACCCATGAGGAGGCCGAAAAAGTCTTGAATAATTGTCATTCAAGCGCATGTGGGGGGCATCAATCTGGTTATGCTACGGCACAAAAAAATTTGCGAGCAGGTTACTTCTGGCCAACAATGTTCAAAGATTGCATAACCGCAATTAGAAGTTGCCATGCTTGCCAAATTTTCGATAGCAAAACCAGAAGACCACCCGCACCGTTGCAACCAGTAGTTGTTGTTGGGCCATTTGCAAAATGGGGCATAGATTTTATGACATGTAACCCCACCTCGGCCGGGGGGGCATGGGTATATCATAGTCACGGTAGACTATTTTACCAAATGGGCCGAGGCGATGCCTACATTAAACAACAACGGCGAAATGGTTGCCCTTTTCTTTTTTAATCACGTAGTCTCCAGATTCGGCATTCCACAGGCCATAGTCATAGATCATGGATCACATTTTCGCAATCACATGATGGTTGAGTTGGCTACCAAATTAGGACTGTCCCATGACAACTCTACTCTATACTATCCACAAGCTAATGGACAGGTTGAGGCAATCAACAAAGTCCTGAAGCGCATTCTGCAAAGAATGATCGGATTCCATAAGCGGAATTGGCACCTGATCCTATACTCAGCCTTGTGGGCATACCAGACATCGGTAAGAAATGCAACCGGGTTTACACCTTTTCAACTTGTGTACAGTCTGGAAGCAATCTTACCTGTTCAATGTGAAATCTTGTCCCTCAGACTCGCAGTCGACCTTCTCCCCGGAACCTCAGAAGAAGAGGCTCGTTTCTTGGAACTAATCCAATTGGATGAAATCCATCGTGATGCAGCTTTAGCTAACGAAGCTCATAAGAAACGAGTCAAGGCGCAGTTCGACAAAAATGTCAAACCTCACGTCTTCTAAGAAGGTGACCTGGTCTTACTTTACCACCAGGAATCCGATAAGTTGGGAGTAGGGAAATTCAAATCGTTATGGATGGGTCCTTATATTGTTAAGTGTGTATTAGCAAAAGGAGCCTATGAATTGATGGACTATGATGGGATTCGACTAGCGCAACCTCACAACGGGCTGTACCTCAAACATTACTATGCTTAATTCCGCGTAGTAATCCTTATTCTTTTGTTACATTCTTGTTTTCGCTAACAGTAATTATTTTGGTTAGGTAATCCACTTTTTGCATTCGTTGCAAATGTAAAACCTATTGGAATCATTTTTTGGATATGCCGATGGAGCGAGTCATAGTTCGCGGAACCTATCTTCTGCAACATGGGCCATTTTCGATCCCAGCGGCGGGTTAGTAAGTTTTAGAGGGGTATGTATTGGTCAGTCGACGAACAATATCGCTAAATACAACACATTGATAGAACTCCTCTCTGATGCCATCACACATGGCATATGTCGACTTGTAGTCAGGCTAGACTCACAACTCGTCATTCTACAACTCACTGGTATCTATTCCGTACAGAATCCAGCCATCTATCACATGTTCCTAAGAGTCAGGATTTTGGAAAGACAGTTCGATTTTATTCAATATCAACATATTTCCAGAAGTTTAAACACATTGACAGACTCATTGGCAAATTATGTGTTAGATAGACATTTGCGACATTTATAAAAAAAAAAGAAGCATCACATCAATATATGTAGCAGGATCATGTAACTTAACCAAAATAAAGCTCTGAAAATCAAAAATATATACATAACTATTTATAGTTTATACATAATGTTCTGTAACCAAGACAAAATCGGTCAAATGACCCAAAACTCGAAATGCTAGGGGGCACCCTAGTCTAATGATGTTGGTGATAACAAGTCACCGCCTGTGCAATCATGCGTAAAAGCCTAGTCCATCGACTTGGCACGCTAGTATTATGTCGTTGCAACCGCAGAGGCAACTCGTCGGTCCTCACATTTGAGATACCATGAGTGAGACCCTAGACCTGGTCCTATAGTGCTGAAAGAGTCTCGACCACGTCAAGTTCGTGAAGGATGGCCCTCCCCACAGCCTCGCCTGCTGGAGCGACCGCTGGGTCTCTGTGGCATACTGCCGGTCGAACTGGTCTAATATCTACATGAGCACATGAGTTTTGATTAGTCTTGATCAAAGAAAGCATAAGAACATTATAAAGAACAATAAATAGAGATATGGTCAAAGGATTTACCCATAGCACCCCACTGCTCACCGGCCGACAATACTAAATCCGGGTCAGCCCGGAAATCCATGCCAGCATATGGAAACTTGGCGTAAACCATCTCTTGACGATCGAACCACTCGAAGAAAGTATCAGAAAAGGAAATCTGAGGCTGGCCAGCATGTTGAGACATGAGGTCAACCCATCTTTGCATTCGTGGTTCAGTCGGTGGAGGTAGGCCAAGTGAGATGTACTGCGGCTGCATTAGTGGGATCTTCTCCAAAGCGAAAGCGGTCAAAATAGAACCATAGCCGAAATTCTTGGATCTTCTGATTTTCACCTTGGTCAGTTGTTCTTTCATCACAGAGAGTACTGCATCACACCAGTTGAACACCTTCGGTTCAAGGCATTCCAAAGCATACAACATGTGAGACCTGTTAGCTATGTGAAGAGCCGAACTACCAGCCAGTCTAGCAAAAGTGAACATAATGGTCCTCAAGGGCCGGTTAGTGACATCTCAGATATTGATCTTGCCATCCGTACTCGGCTGAGATCCCTCTATGCAGTGCCGACGAATATACTCCCTCACGGACTCACCCCCGCAGGCGGGACACGATAATGAGAGAGGGGCACCATGCCTCAATAAACCGGTCAAAAAAAAGATGTCCATGACAGTCAAGGGGATCGATTTGCCCCTAATCTAGAACACCTAGTTGGTAGGATCCCAGGCATTGAGGAAATATTGCAAAAAGTTGATTTGTTTCCTCATGCTAGAGATGCGGAAAACTTCAACAGGCCACAGTTCCGCAACGCAGTTATCGTGCCCGGATCATGTAAAGCAACCATGTCCTCTTCTTCATGCTCACGTTCTCGCCATGTAACAACCATTTTGCTCTGATGAATCTCTGAAAAACAAACAAAATAAGAGTCAGGATCTTGATTTTGTAAAAGCAGGCAAAAATCTATGAGAAAGCTGTGCAAAAAGTTTCCTCCTTGTGCCCATTGCACCCTAGCAGTGTACTGGGAGCGATGCATACTGACTAGTCAGTGAGAAGGCCAGTATGCATCACACCTTTCGATTAAGGAAGGGTGCGATGGAGCCAAGGCAAGTTGTTCAAACCCCAGAGGCTCAACAAAGCAAGGAAACAGGCTCAAAATTCAAAAAGAAAAGAATGCAATTGAAGAGCACAAGTTTAGCTCCTAACTGGTCCAGACGGCATCAAGAATCGTCCACAAAATCTCCCGAAATCAGCTAGTGAAAATCAGGGGGGAAAAGCACCTCCAGAGCTCCAACAAACCAAGTACAAATGAAATGGTAAAATGAGAGGTAAAAGTCACTTTTAAATTACCATTCACATAATTAAAGTAAGATATTAGTGTTCTTAACTCATTTATCAAGCATATGTTTTCATTTCTAATCGGTTTGATGAAGCAAGTGAATAGGTAGTACAATCTTTGAAAGAAAAAAATGCTAATGGTGAATCAAGGAATCAATGATCATTAACACGAGTAGTTTTAACGTGGAATTCAAGCTCGTTAAAAAATAAACATAAGCAATGAGCAAATGTTTCCCCCAGAGTTTAAGCTCATTAAAAAATGAACCAATTTTCTGGTAAATAACCATTGTGAATGCATTATCATCAGCTTTTGAGCCTTGGTCGTGTTCTCATCATCACCTCCACTCTGTCTTTTAGCCGATCATTCACCTCCATTTGGTTGTTTACCCTTTCGAGGAACATCTGCGAAGAGTGATTCTATTAGCCATCCTTGTGACACTGCCATGATTGGAAAATTCCAAACCTTACCTGGAATCAGCTGCTACCGAAAATCATCACTCGTTCCTCGAAAAACGAGTCTCCTTTAAGCTTTTTTCAATTGACTTGTAAAATATGAAAATATTGCCGAGCGATTAGCCTCTCCGGCTCGTTAAAGTCATCAGAAGTGCTATCCCTCATTTAGATTTTAATCTTTTTGGACTTGAGGGATTATTACACAAAAAGATCGAGTGCTTGTCTTGTTCGGCTCGTTAAAATTACCGAACATTCATCCCTTTCGTATTTTACGCTTTTTTCGGACTTAAGGGATTATATGACGAAAAAGAATCTTTGGAGTTTGCTTTCCATTCCTTTCAGACTCTCTAAAATTGAAAAGGACCGAGTTATCTTTGTCGTTAAACTCGTTAAAACCGAATAGCGACAAACTCGTCCAAATGGACGAGAACGAGTTTCACTGTCGCTAGGCTCGTTAAATATAGTGACAGGTTCGCCCGAAGGGCAAATTATAGAACAAGCATATGTTATCCTCCTCAAGCTTGAAAAAAATAAAGAGGTACTGGTCAGCAATGACTGGGGAAAATTGGGAAGAAAACTTGAAAAAACTTTATTGTAGCAAGTTTCTCTTGAACATGACACTTTCTCTTCGCATCTGATTCGGGTTGGGTTTGTTCCATTCACTGGTCATATCACCATTGGTCCATCACACCATCCATATTTGGGGTTAACGCTACCAATCCATCGTCAGTGTTGCCAATATGTTCAAGAGAAGTCATTCAGAGAATTCGCCTGTGTCTCACCCACTGCAATACATTCACTCTCCATTCTTTCATGACCACCACCCTGAACCCTGTATCATCATATCGTTTTCACCTCCAAAATAATTTGCTTCATTCCGTGTCGTAGATGTGGGATTCATTAAGGCCCTCCTACGACAGGTCACTTCTTGTCGACATCAGGTCATTATCCAAGAAGTTGACCTAGGAACAACCCTTTCAGTACTTTGAAGCTTGCATGCCTCAATGGAAAGTTTATAACTTTCGGCGACAGGTTTATATTAATGGCCTTCGATCGAGAGATTTTGTGTGGTGTTCGATGCCAAGTCCTTTTTCACACCATGCAAATTGTACTGTAGTACCTTGAGGGTCATTGTCATTATTGGTAATTCCTCTCGTGCCAGTTAACAACCTACATCATTGGCTGGTAATTAGGCGATGTCTTTCCATGTTCGACTCTAGAACATTTTTCACATGGATCGAATTGTACACCAAGTGAAGATTGAACGAGTTTTGAAGACCTCGGATCTAGTTTCATCCATCCGGGCTGTGATATATTCAGGAATATAAAGACATCAAATGTACATCATTGCCAAACAGATGATCATCCAAATCAAAGGATGATGAGTCCGAATCATCAGTCTGCTACACAGATGATTGTTTGTCCTATGTACATGAAAATGGATTTATAAATCTGAGCATGGGAATGCCCACCTCAGCTAGA
The DNA here is from genome assembly GCA_000404065.3 of Pinus taeda. Taxonomy (NCBI): domain Eukaryota; kingdom Viridiplantae; phylum Streptophyta; class Pinopsida; order Pinales; family Pinaceae; genus Pinus; species Pinus taeda. The sequence continues at coordinate 77,522 of APFE030925889.1, read as the reverse complement.
TCATGAAAAATATTATGAAGATAATGTATTGTATTGTATCTTATTACAAGTCGCCTCCCATCTCAAAAAAACTTCGGATCCTCATGGTAAAGCATTTCACCCGACATCAAAAGATTAACGACCTCATGCTTTAGGGGGAACTGTTATATACATTTTTGGGCACTGCAACCCCAATCATAAATGTCCATAAACTGAGGGCTCCTAAGTCCCTAAAAGTGTTGCTTCACTACCTAAAGGAACAAGGTCAGCTGATTACATCATCTCCCAGAAGTTCTCCACTAAAAATTGCTCAGAAATGGTCAAAACTGGACCACACTGAATACCCAGTGCAGAGGGTGATATGCATATCACCTTCCCAGTGTAAAGGGTGCGATGCATACTGAATGGCCCCTCTGTAGGGTGTGATGGGTGAGAATGGACAAATGGCAGAGACAGTTTGTGAGGTGGAAGATCATGGAATCTTCCAGAAGATTCCCCTTTGACACTTGCCTCTCTGTTTTCGACTAGAGATGAGTAAGAGATCATCCGTCTCCAAGTGGAATCAAGAACTACAAAGAGAGGACACTAATCAAGACCCTAGAAGATGACTCACCCCCCTACAATCATCTATATATGGATCCCTCATCACAGAGATCCAGAGTCTGTAATCTTGTATCCTGTAGAGAAGTGTTGTTGGTTTTCTGGTGAAACTTCATAGTGTTGGGTGATCTAAGCTTTACTTGAGGTGAAGTAGGGCTTTCTTGCTGGAGGATGATGCTGGGTCAGAACAATTGGTTGTAATCCTCTTGCTTTTCTTGATATTAATAAAGCTATTCAAGTTTTCCTCCATATTCTTGTATGTTTGCTTATATATGCATTTGTATGGTTAACATATATCTGGTCCTGTGTTATTTATGAATATAGATCTCTTTTCTTCGATAGTAGTATGTTGCTTTGATTCCACAGGTGCTCTTTGAAGCTTGGTAGATGAAGAAGAAGCGACAAAGATCTATCAGGAAGGAGAGGAATCAAGTAAGGAACCAAGCGCAAGACTAAGGTTGGTGTCCTTTGTTCCACTCTTATCTATTTTCATAAAGGAAAACGAAAGTAGTCTTTACTTGTTTGTTTTTAAGATAGCTACCAGTCGTAGTGGGAATAGTAGCTCCGAGTGGACACTATTCCCGGTAACAACCACATGTACACTGCACCACCTGTACAAGGTGCACACACTACCACATGTACATAGTACCCCATGCACGACATGTACACAACATCACATGCAAAACATGCACACGACACCACATGATCACAACACCACTTGTATAATCATGCACGTAACACCATATGTACATAGCACCAAATGTATAACAACACCATATGTACACAACACCACATGCGCACAACATCATATATGTAACATGTACAACATATACAACATATGTACAACATATACAACATATGTACAACATATACAACGTATGTACAACAATAATACCATACATCCAAAACCACACTGTCTCTACCAAGCAACATTGCTTCCAGTGTCTTATCCATTCTTGTCCCAGCATGTCACAGACCACACTTCTTTCATTTCGTTGATGTATCACTTGGTATAGTCTGTCCATAACATAGACATAATATAAAATCATAACCACATGATATTGACCTCATATATTTGTCACGACTACTCTTCCCACTTGATTCCTTATAAACCATGAACCTCTTCATGTCATTCACCTACATAAGCAATCATTCCTCCACAAGAATGATCCCCGGAAACCCTATCAGATAGTGACATAGATACATGGATACATACATACATATACATAAACATTAGAATAAAAAATCATGATCTTGTCAGAAAATGACATACATACATACATATGTACATATAAACATTAGCATAAAATGATCATGATCCATGGTGACCCTGTCAGAAAAGACATACATTCATAGATACATGTATACATATATAGATATCAACATAATCATGATAACAATATAATTACCAGATATTATAAGTTCAAGGTTAAGAGAATTCCCTTTATGCATGCAACACATACGCAACTTCGAGAACAATAGTTCCCAACATAGCCAAGGAATATGGTGCCTCAAATCCATTCACCTTACCTTTTCTGGTTACCTTTCTCATGTCTGTACTGCCATCGTCCATTTACACAATGGACCCAACCTGTCCAACCGAATGTCATAGTCTTAGTTTCTGCTGCGCTTACTCATGTTATGAGCTTCATCCATGTCTTACATTACCTATTGGGTACCACACACCTCTCCTCGAGCTCCATTAACTTTCCTCTTTCCCAAAAAATTCTCAAGACTTAAAACTTAAAATTAAAGAACAAGAAACAAACAAGAAGAAAACCATAAAAAACAATAACAATATGACACCAAACAAAAAGTGGAATGATCATGTACTAGACATAACAAAACTACAAATCAAGTGCAAGAAATTCACCAAATACCAAAACCAATAGACACCATGACTCAATCCCATGGTTCTCAAAGAAACCTCAACCTGAGCCTTCTTCAAGATTTCATGGAAGTCTCCTTTCCATGTAATCCCCTGCATCATATCACCATAAACACATAACCGTTAGTGCATAAATAAATATAACAATACACTGGTTACCTTACCTAGCCATGCCAAGCATGTTTCTTGCAACTAAACACATCCATGCCATCTCTCAAGGGACTCCAATTCCCTTGATGAATCCATGCATAACTGGAAAATAGCTGATATACCTTTCAAATACATGTTCATGACTATAGCACATACCCACGTAATGTCAGACAAAATCAAGGTTAAGAAGACTTCCTGTATGCACAACACTAATTCATTTGGAATTAGGGTTTCCAAACATAGCCAAAAAAATTCTTGCCCAATTCCTTTCTTCTACCTTTTTATTTTGTTGGAATCGAGGCTTACTATGTGTTGTCACATCATCCAACTATTAGTTATATAAACACATCAGCTATTACCTTGTCATTCTAATACCAATCATGTTTCCTACATCTCTTTACAAATGTCAACCACGCGTTCCAAATATCAATACAATCATATATATCAATTTGAAATCAACCTTTACCAAGACTAAAAATCATGTCATGATCCATAGTCAACTCATAGTCATTAGACATAATGCTAAAAATGTCACCTATTACACCCAAGTACATATCAACTATCTCAACGCATATGTATCATTACAATCATCTTAAAACAAGATAATTGAAACACATACTCATATTATGCAATTCATTAAACATTCAACCAATGTGCAAACATACCATGTTAGATAAATCAATTAGATGACATGATAGACACCAAACACTCAAACACCAAATAGATGTCATAATCAAACAATCAAGCACAAAGTAAACAACATAAGCAAGTTCATACCTTAATGTATTTGAGGGGAGGAAATATTGTCTACACAATCAATCCATATTAGCATGATATAACGACACAACATATCAACTCAAACACAAATAAAATCATGATATCCATAACTGTCACTAACTAACATGTTCACATCATAAACTCATAAACAATTGTCATTTATGCATAGAAATCACATATGTATTATCAATCTAGATTAGCACAACAAAATGTCACAAATAATTCGACTCATACCTGAATGTCATAACCCTAACCATCTGCATAGGTCAATCCAATTTAGTATGATACATATAACATCGAGATCTTAATTTAATAACCCTAATAATCAAGTTACTAGCATATAACAACCACAAGTTATACATCAAGCTCATCAACAACATATAACCTAATCATCAAGCTAAATATCATATAAAAACAACAAGTTAACATATAACATACTCATCAACAACATATAACATAATCATCAAGTTATCTTAACATTAAACAAAAATAGAAATGCATACAACCAGAAGTTACTATGATTCGTGACTATTTGACACATCTGCATATGACTACACTAATCAACTAACATCTATAATGTATGTAACCATAACCTCAATAGAATTAAAGGCAAACACATAACCATAATGCATATCAAAATCCTTAACCTACATACCTGCATGCCTAACATACAACCTATATTACGATGTGCTCTTGCCTTGAGGTCCAATGTTGCAACTTCACTTTAATGATCTACATCTCTTGCTCTATCTCAGCCAACACATTAGCATCATAACATACTAATATTATCATGATGACCTAATTGCATACAATGACCTCATGCAAAAAAACCTTCACCATGAAACTTCATGCATAACAACATATAGATACTGACATGCATAACAAATGCACATACAACCATACACTCATGATGACAAATTACACAACAACACCATCAACCTTCACATAGCGACATCACTACAACCATGATCAACACTGATGTATCAAAACTGCAACTTTGAAACAATCCTTAGGATTGTGGTTTAATCCATTACGAAAAAAATCTAAGGGGCTCAAAAATAAAATCAACACATAACATTGAAGCCTACACAATATCTATCTACATTAAAACCCATAAATAATTCATTCATAAAATATTTACATGAGAATTATTCCAATTCTTCACTCTCACTCACACACTTCTTCCCCTCTCCTATGCCTCATGGGATCCTCTTAATTTATACAAATGGATGAGAAACCAAGGTAGGTTCTAGATCCCTTAACAAACTCCAACAATATCTCTCTTGATCCCTAAAATCTCTTATCCAAATCCTAAAATCCTCTAATTCCACTTTTAACTCAACTAACCCTCTATTCTAGGATCCCCTAATCCCTAAGATCTCTATGAGATATTTACAAGTCTATCATCACTCATATTCTCTCATAATTGAGAATATTTACAATTAAAACCTCACACACATATTTTCCACTCAATTTATTAAAATATACAAATAAAATAAAACATCACATCCCCTAAGTGAACCAAATATACCATGATTTTATGAAGCAAGATGCTCCTGCATTAGACTCTCGATGTAGAAAAGAAAAATTCATAGACTCTTGTTTATGAGGCCTGTCACTTTTTTGTAGTAATACGACAACTACAAGTCTCAATGACTTGCTACCTCCAGGATTCCAAACTTTGTTTCGTTGTTGGTCCTTCAATCTTTCTACCTGATGCTATTTACAAGATTGGAATAACAATTCATCGTGATTACATTCAAGTTCCATATTTGGACATTTGTCTTCATAATGTGCAATATGTTCATGTTCCAACAACATTTTCATTTCTTCAATTCCAACTTTATTATCATTCTCTATGCTTCCATTGCACCAAATTTGTTGATTTGAAGGCATATTGTCACATTCTAACTTTGGATTATCCAACCAATCTTCTAGAAATTTTAAATCTGCTTCAATATTACTCATGTTGACATCTGAAATTATTTGATGATTATCAACAATTATTTGTTCACCTTCAACATCTCTAACATGTCCTACATCCACAAACAAGCTATCAGTTTTAATACAAGACCTTTCAGCCTCATTTGATGCTTCAAGCACCAATCTTTCACAATAGACTTTCTGGGTTTCAACAAATCCTCTTTGTTGCGACTCAATTCCTTTGAGTCTCTCCTTTTCCAACAAAGCAATATGTATTTGTTCAATTTCTTTGAACTCGTTTATCAGTGTGGCATTCCATTTCTTTTGCAATAGGTTCCATCTAATCTGTTTCCTCATTCTCCATTCATGTCTTCGGTCTTCATTCTCTTTTCCTTGTGGCCATTCTGTTAGTATGTCAAGTTACACTTCTAATTCCTTGATATCTTTCTTCATCTTCTGTGGTGAACTTTATCTTGTTCAATGTTACCTGCAACAAATAACACTTTACCAATTTGTTTTCTCTGAACTTGGCCAATGGTTCCTTTCACTTGAACCTTACTCATGAGCACACTAAACACTTCAACACTTTGACGAGACTTTGGGTGCCCGGCTCTGCCGATCATGCACCTATTACATTCAAGGACTCAAACTTTTTGACTTGACTTGAATTGGATCTTTTGACCGAGACTCTTGATTTAACCTTAATTTGTACATCAATAGATCTTGATTTGAATTTTACATTGAAAGACGCTCAACTTATGCAAGGACTTAACCTAACTTGACAAACATACTTAATTGACTTATTTCTTTAGTTTTGACTTTATAAAAAATCTTCTCAGAGAGAAAAAAAAACATTTTGTATTTGACCTTAAAATATGTACTAGACTCTTTCACTTCTACATATATATCTTTACTTCAACCTTGATACTAGTACATTAATTATCCCACTTCCACTCGAGAACCTAAAATATAATATAATTTTATGCACACCTATCCTCTCTCCTCGGTGCTATGAAACCAGAATATATTGAAGTATCTAAAGCTTTTGAATCTTCAATAAGCCAAAAGATGTTGTTAACAATACAATACGTAGCTCTTACCAAATATTGCATCTCTCCAATGCACCTAGCCTTGAAATAAAGCATAAAGCTGATCCTGAATGCGCTGCAACAATCTCTAGCCAAATGGCAATCCCAAAACCCGCTTCATTGTATCATGTTTGTCATAAGCTAGATAAAATTCCTACTTCAAGTAACAACCACCATTCCCGAAGATTTCACATTCTGAAATATACCATAGGTCACAATTATTCCTATTATTGATGGTACTCACACTTGTGAGAATATTAAAGGCCCAATAGAGAATTCTGAATATTAACCAAAAGTTTTCGCCCCAGATTTACAAATATTTAATGAAAATACAATTCAAAAACCTTAGATTAATTATATTTAGTACTTCTTTAAGCCATAAACAAACAAAATCCTTCTGGCGCTCAAGGAACAATATATGGGTTTTCTTTCGCTAAATACGCCTCACCAAAATGATTTTCCAGTCATGCCACTGCACCACACTTCTGATGCAATCAAACTATGTAGGATTGTCTCCTTAGAGAAAAACCGATCAATAGCATCTCACAATACAAACTTCACCCTACACAAGATCTGTGCCACGTAGATCCAAAATACAGTCGGAAATCCAACATTCAAACCATAGCAATCTATGACAGTCAGTTCAATATGTGGATAAACGCTAGCAATGAAGCTTCCACGTGAAGGATGTTTGATCAACAACCTAGACAATCATCAGTGATTACTATAATCTTGGGGCTTTCAAAACCAGAAATGCTTCATGTGCACTTTACTGAATAACAAGGTCCACAATTTTTTTTTTTTGTTTTGCAAAATATCTAGACCTCCTACAACAACTTCTGCTTCAACTCTAGGTTAGATCTCTAGAAATAAATCTAAAATTCAACCTGGTTTCGAATAAGAAAATACTACAATTTTGAATTAAAATGCTTCGACCCAGTGATTCCACAAATTAAAATGGAAATGAAACCAAAGTAGCATCGTAGAAAAATAGGTACATTGACACCAGGATAATGATAGGCTATGGTTTTGATGCAGATGCCTTACCTAGGTCTCCCAGCTTCAATGCGCCAACGTAGATCCACAAGTCAACAATTTCTTAGAGACAATGGATCTGTGACAGAATCAACACAACGCAAAATTCACAAATTCCTACTCTGATACCACTTTGATGCAACAAAACTACAACTTTGAAATGATATTTGGGCCTGTGGTTTAATCCATTACCCAACAAATATAAGGGGCTCAAAAATAAAATCAACACCTAACATTGAAGCCTACACAATATGTATCTATATTAAAACTCAGAAATAATTCATTCATAAAATATTTACATGAGAATTATTCCAATTCCTCACTCTCACTCAAACACTTCTCCCCCTCTCCTATGCCTCATGGGCTCCTCTTAATTATACAAATGGATGAGAACCCAATGCAGCTTCTATATCCCTTAACAAACTCCAACAATATCTCTATTGATCCCTAAAATCTCTCATCCAAATCTTGAAAATCCTCTAATTCCACTTATTATAGGATCCCCTAATCCCTAAGATCTCTATGAGATATTTACAAGTCTATCATCACTCATATTTTCTCATAATTGAGAATATTTACAATTAAAACCTCACACACATATTTTCCACTCAATTTATTAAAAATATACAAATAAATTAAAACATTACACCCCCTAAGTGAACCAAATATACCATGATTCTCTGAAGCAGGATGCTCCTGCATCAAACACCATGCAAATGCAACAAGAACATGGACTACAAGCATAAGGAACACATATGCAAATGACATGAATGCATGGCCAACACACCACCCATGTAGTTCGAGGAGTGAACCATGCTTTAATACCACTTTGTGGTATCGGATATGACCCAAAGAGAGCGCAACCTACTCTGATACCACTCTGTAACACCCTCCTCCCACATCTACCCATGTAACCAGCCAACCGGGGTAAACATGTGATGAGAGGCTACTATGATTGGATTCAACCTCCTATGTGACCTTAAGGAAGTGGAATTGATGGAAACACAACATACAAACCTTCCACATCAGCTATAGGACTCCTAGGAACCATTCCAACCACTCAGGTAGCTAGCCCATGGGTTCCACTAAAGTTTTTGATCACTTGACCTATGGATGCTCTCATGATATAGGCCTGCCAGCGTCCAAGAGGCTCTTGACACTCTCATGAAAAGGCATGCCAACGTCCAAGGACTATTTCGCTCAGTGCTGTGGTAGTATCCCCAGGATTCGAGCCACTTTTTCAGGCCCAAAGCCTAGGTCACTAGCCAGAATTGAATGACATCTTCAGAATAATAAAATAACAGGGAAACAATGATGCAAAAGAAAATAGTTGAACAAGCCCTTAACCAGATACCTACTATCCATGACAGCTATTTCATCAAACATATCACAACTATGTAATCTACAGGTGTAAATAACATATTTAAGCTTAGGGATCTCATACTTATCTTAGAATCGCTAAGAACCATTGTTCCCTCATATCATTTGTTGCATTATCATCTATGAGGTCATAGATACATTGTCCATTCATTTAGAAGTAAAAAATGATGAGAGCCATACATAACCACTGTCATAAAACACATACATACCCAACATCATAGAAGCATAAATACCAACAAAATCACATCCATATGATCCACATATAAATAATTATAATACTCATAGAAATACAAGGAGAAATAACCTCTCGTTAATAATGCAAAATCCAAACTTGGGATGGGACTACCACGTTCCACCCTACCATAGAATGGCTGATCCAAATCATTCTTCACCATTCACCCATGTGCCATATTCCAAGCATGAATGTGGAACTCAAACCAAAAGAACCAATCAGGGCATCTCGAGGCTAAACCACCTCACCCTCATCAATAGAAACTAGGATTTACCATAATCCATCCCAGATCACTAGATCAACATAATGAACATGTAATAACATGCTTTACAATTATCTCCACCAGATAACTAGGCCAAAAAAACATGGATTCCACTAGATTTCTCCACCTACACTGTGAGGAATTTTCCTTTCTAGTCTCTCATGCTTTAATGTAATCCACACCAGGTAACTAGGCCCTAAACCTAGACCCACTCTCCAAGATTTACCACTTATTCCAACCCAGGATTACTAGGCCCAATGAAGATAAATCTACCTCTTGGCTTTACCATATATCCTTCCATTCACCAGCAAGGATTCCTAGGACACGGAGGAAACACAATCCTAGCTTTACTGCAACCCACAGTCTGTCTCAAGGGTTACTAGGCTAGTGGCTTTACCATGATCCACAGTCTGGTTCAGGGACTGCTAGGCAATGTGTTCTATCATTCAGAGACCCACCTCACTCAGCTTTGAATCCATCTGACAATCTAGCTCAACCAAAACATGAGAACCCCATCACACCATGACTATTTGGGAATGGAAAGGCTAGGCTGAAAACACTGTCACACTTGGAAAAATCCATGCCATAAAAACAAAAGAAACACATGCAATACCATGCATGCCAAATCTAGCAAGGAAAATACAAATGAAAATTGATATGTGCAAAGAATCATGCTGTAACTACTTGACCCTTCTCTTCCTTTCTTCCTCCTTCCTTCCTCTTGCGGCTTGCCTTCTTTTCCCTTCTTGCTCCAAAGAAAACCCTGAGCAAAAGATTAGCAAAAAATTACACACTGATCCTCAAAAGCCTTTTTATTAATGAGGCCTCTATTTTCTTCATTTTCATTATTTTCCTTCATTTTCCTCCTCACATGCAACCTGTGACCTTTCACCTTCCTTTTCTCCTAATTTCCATTATTTCATAAATAAATGTGCCAAAAATCCCTCATGCTTTTCCAAAGCATTTTTCCATTTCCCTTAGCCAATAATAAAACTGAATGAACACCACTATGATGTTTTTCACACCATTTAGCTTGGAATACATGTTCCCATCGCCTGGCCTCTATATATATATATATTAGTAATATATATATATATATATATATATATATATATATATATATATATATATTTTACATGGAATATTCTCTAAGGATGTTACAGAGAATTCCATGCAGCTAATCCATTTTTAGTTTCTCTAGATCCTTCGTTTCTTCAATGGAAAAGACCTTGGCATCAAATCTTAAGGGGAGTGACCTTAGCACCTTTTGCATAATAATTGGTTCTTAAACCTTCTCACCAAGTACTTTGACGGTGTTGACAATTTCATCCACATGGAGGAAATAGGTTGCAACATTTTCTTTGTATTTCATTTTCAAGATCTCTAACTATTTCTATGAGTTTGGAGCTTTGTGTTCTTCACCTTGTCATCTCCTTCATAGATGTTTTGAAGTTTTTCCCAAATTTATTTTGGTGATTCACAATGCATCACCTTGGAAACCACACATGATAACATTAATGAATTTTTCATTATGTTCCCTAGCCTTCCTCCTAACTCTATTGTTGGAGGAGTGTTTGGGGCTATATAAGAAGTCACAACTAATCTCCAAAAATTAAACTTAAAAATCCATTAGATAAGTCTACATCCTTATACTCTAGAATGCATAGTTTTTCTTATCAATCAATGAGGATTTGTATGTGGAGAAACCTTCTTGACTAACTACGTGTGCTCTCAAAATTTACCTCTCAATGATTAGATTGTTTTCAAAGGAATCTTCTATTATACAATTTGTTGAACATATACTTATACTAAGAGTTGTGGGGGTGAAGGAATATAACATGTATATGTATTGAACTTTGAATGATCATTCATCAATAATTCATTAACTTCAAAACATTAAATGCTCAAATCACAATAAACAAAGTTTAAAGTGGAAAGCCTGTGGGAGAAAACTAAAAAACTTATCTTTATAAATGTTTGTTGGCACCAACATATTATTACAAATATTGTAGGCACCATCCTCTCAGAGACACCAATTTCTTTAACTGAGCACCAACTAGAGACACCAATCTCCTTCGCTACGAATCAACTTGGCAAGACCTGCATATGCACCAACCTAATGTATTCATACACATAATACTTCTGAATTCAATTGCATGCTTCATACTTTATGCATTTCATAACATCATCATACCCTTAACTTCCATTCTTCAATGCCTCTCTTTTCTTCATACCCCAGACATAGCTTCAAATATTAGTTAGATTTAACCTTCATACCATAGCAAAACTCATAGTATCATTCCCCAAAATATAATCCCATACTAGTGCACTTCACAACATCACAACCCAGAAACAACACACTTCACAACATAGAACTTAGTTCTTCATAGCACACCCTTAACACTCCAAGAAAACTCAGGCTTCTATTCCACATTGCTAAACCTTAAGAATACTCCCTAGCTCCTCTTGTGCACATGAGATATAATTTGTAGACTTTTACTTATGGGGCCGACTTGTATATCTAGCTAAGCCAACATGTATTTCCTACTAGGTTGACTTGAAAAAATCTTTCATATATCCTCGTTCCTATGGAATTAGATGGAGTGTCGTGTATCATTGGGAATGTATTGGAATAATATTTTCAACGATATATCCTATTCTCACATTTGATTTATTTATTTAGAGTAAAAATTTCTTAAAAGATAGGGTATACAAATTAGGCTTCAAAAGTCCAAAAACAATATTTCTAACAATATCCATCTTGCAATCTCTATCTTGGACATCGATAGTATACCCATATCTTTGACATAAATGACCAAAATTTCCAACAATATCCCCCTTGTTCATTGATGTAAACCCTTATTCCATTCCACAACAATATTATAGTATTCTATCTCTATGAATTTCCTTATTTTTCCAATTCTTCCTCTACGGTTTGCAATTGGGTGTTAGGGAAGTGGGGTGATAAGGCAATGTTTTAGATTTGTTTGGAAGATTACTTACCTTCAAATTTTATCCTACTGTCTTCCCTCCCTCAATCATTATAGAAATCAACTTTTAAGAGGTGGATAGAGCTCAACAAAAGAGTTATGTAAGAGACCTTAAGTTTGGTGCACTAGCATTCTAGATCCAAATCCATGGTAATGCAGGAGTTCCACCAAATATATAGAAACTCTATCAATAAGTCCTAGAAATTTGTAAATATGATTAAGTTCATCACTTTTAGTTATAGACAAACATTTTAGAAAAACCTAGAGGTTATCATTCTCATTTTGCGAGGGTTACAACTCACAAAATTTCTATCAAACTAGAAAAAATAAACAAAAAACGTAGAAAAGCTTGTAAATGCTAAATTGATAATTGAAGAATTGTGAACAACTAAGCAAGATTAAAAATCATGGGAAAATAAATCAAAAAATTAATAATATCAAAACATGAAAAATATATTTCATTAAAACGATTTAACCATTTAAGCTAAATTTTCAAATCGAGATAGGCACGAATATACCATCATCCCAATTATCATATTGAAATCAAGGAAACATGTGCAAACATAAATCTTAAAATGTCATAAGCGAAAACATAAAGGAAGAAACTAGATTATCAGGGATATGCTAATCCAAACTCTTATCTTTATGAAGTTTTGATCTTTATGTTTTTTTTACATAAAAATATGTTCTTCCTTTTACAAATTTTAATTAAGATTGTGGGAGATAAAATTCCTTTTACCAAGATATGAGATGTTCAACTCATTAAGCATTTTTTTATTAAAATCAAACAAAAGAAATTTAAATAGATACCATACAAAACTGAACATAAATTCTAAACTAACTAGATAATTATGCCATCAATTTTTAAATCATGAGAACCTCATTAATTTTTTTACATGTCAAAAGAGATTTCAGGGAATAAAACAATGAAATTTAACCAAAGTTCAATTTTTATTTCATTTTGCTCTCTTTAATTATTCTCATTTCATGAATTTACTAAAAAAGTAATTACATCAGACATTTTAGAACCAAATCCTAATATACTGCCATCTGAAAATCAACTAAGAAAGTTATGGTAGGATTGGGAAAGAAAATGTTTTGACCAATGATGTTGTGAGAAAAACAATATATAACCACTATAAAGTTTGGGTAAGAAGAGTCTTCCCCCGAATGAAATTTGATGATGGTTCATCTTTAGCTAGAAATCAATGTAGCACTTCATAAATACATTATTTTAAAAGAACAAAAGTGAAATAATAAAATTGTATGAGAAACCATTGGGAAAAACGAAAATGAACTAATATACTCCTAAACCTATTCTATGCTACATTAGCTATCCAAAACTATGTGAAATCATAGTGCCAATGCAATGCTCCAAATACCTTTGAACCTAGAATCACATGTTCATTGAAGATAAGAAATAGGCAATGGAAATTTGACTAGGAACTTTTTCTCATATTGAATTCTCTAGTCAATTTCCAATTTCTATCCCAATATTCAAATTTAGCATCAACTTCTAGTGAGCATTAATGAGAGTAAAACATACCTATTACAACTTAGGAGTGAATGTTTTTAGAATACTACCTTGAGTGATTTCCACATTGTCATAAATGCCATTTTTGTCTTGAGAAGAAAAAGTAAGATAATTAGGATTCAACATAACCATTGGATGAGACTAAAGTACCTCATTACCTTGTAATTGATGTTCTAAATGACTAGGAGTTTGAAAATGATCATGAGACTTGAATAATGTATTTTCATTGAAATGATTCGACCATATAAGAAAAATATCATTAATTCTAATGGTGTCAGATAACTGATGATGACAATAGTGATGTTTATCAACTTGTATATCTAGATATATGCAAGCATTAGAAGAATACACATTTTCACAAATGAATTTCTCAGGGTTAACCTTTTCCCAACTAAGAGGTTAATGTAGGAGATATTGAAATTACTTAAAGACCATCATCTCATTCTTTTCCTTCCCAAACTGTAGATCCCTGATAGTTGGTTCATTATTAAAATCTAATCCTAGAGAAAAAATTCTAAAAGAATAAGGTATAACAATTTTCATAAGAGAAGCCATCAAACATACAAAGATACAAAGAATAATACCTTTTTTTTTCCTACATGGTTCACGGTCCCTAGATTTCAGTGATTTCTACGTCCATGGGAATAATTGTACTAGACAGATCTACCTGAAAGGATCACTTCCTATCAGCTTAACCCCAAAGAATGACCTTGAGTGTGTCAAGAGAATTGAACCCATGACCTCTCAATAATATAGGTTCTTTAGTGATGGGGACTCGACTAATCAAGCTAACCATTGGGGTTGTAATACCTATTAAAAACTAGAGAATATATTTTTTCTCTACACAGATTATTTTCAAAAGGAAAATTTTCTCCCAAATCGTTGGTTATTATTGACAACACAAAAAACTTTGAATTAGTAAATAGATATTCATCAATTATTACATTACCATCCTTTTTAAAATCATCCCTACCTTCTTCTAAGCAAGATGTCAAATGTTTAATAACATGCGAATTTAAACCAAATTCTTTATTTAATTGAATAATATTATCTACCTCATGTTCCCTAAAGATGTTGGAATTCAAAGAATTATATGTATCAAATTTATATTCATCAACAATTTAAAATATGGAGGCATATCAAAAGGATTTTCAAGGTAAGAAAGATTAAGATTCATCTCATCAATATAAAAAAAAGAGTGATTCATCAATATAAAAAAAAGAGTGATTCATCAATGTAACTTGGATAGATTCTTGTTTACTTCCTATAGTTAAACCAAAAGAAGATCGTTTCGAAACACAATGTTGGTAACAACATGGGGAAATTTCTGCAAAACTTGCTAAAGTGACAATCAAATTTTCAAGAAGGTGACATCTTTGTTCATCCTTAATTAGATATTATTTTCCTTCCAAATCATAGATCAAGCTAGTACTATAAAAACATGCATGCATTTTATAAATAATATTTATAGAAAGAACATTCTTCTACCTTACAGGCTTAAATAGGGTTAAGTGGAATTAAATCCTCTCTCATTTTCAAGAGTCTCTATTTCAATAATTTGTGTCAAATGAGAATTTGTCCATAAGGGAGTATTAATGTAAAAATGTTAAGAACCATTGTATGAAATATGATCAACAAATATAGCTAGATACAAGTAATGCAAAATTTCAAGGTATAAACAATCAAATGCTTCCCTTTTGATTAAGTGATTTCCATTAACCTATATTTAAGAAATTTTCAGAACATTATGATGCAAACTATGCTCAAAGATAAATCTTGTGTTAAATGAGAGAAACTAGCTCAAGATTAATTTTTTTGAAGTAGAATTAATATCATTATTAATATGACCATCAATTTAACATTTTGAACACTAGGATATTTTGTTTCAATAACATCCACCCAATATTTTTCTATTAAATTTCCTTCCAACTAGAAACATTAACAAGAATATCACATTCATTAATGACATTTTCAAGTATAAAATTTGTATCCACAAAATCATATTCTAGTTCCTGAAAGTGTGAAAAACATACCTAACATGTGTGGTTGTGAAGCAACTACATCATCTTTAATGGGATTTATTGTGTCAGATCTAAAGTCAATATTAACTAAAGAGCCAACATCACTAGTAGTAAGCATATGATGAGATATATCTATATCATGTTTATCATTTTCAATTTCATCACGTGAATTAGAAAAATATAAAAGATAAAGGAACTAATCAAACACATATTCTCCAAAGAGTTGGTAATCTTGACATAATCTAAGTTAAACTAACATAAACCTAGAAAAAAATTTCATCTATAGATTCATTTCCATGTCTACAGAGGTTCTCCAATTCTAAACATAATTCATTATAATTGTAATTCTCATGCGCAATGATAAATGACTCCATGAATTGCTTCCACGAGCGAATAGATTTGGTTGGAAATGCTTTGTACAAAGGCTCGATTGTTCCTTACAAGGTGAAAGTGAATAACCCACATAACTTATTTCCATTTATTATTCTAAAATAATTATTTCTTTTATTAAATTGAGAAAGATGATAAAAAAAATGTTACACCCTCATCAACAAAATTTATTTTTGACGAGGAATTATAACCTTTTGGGAATGCTTCCAAGAGGCTGGGATGACGTAAAATCATGTTCCAAACAAAAATAGGAATATGAGACATGAGAAGTTAATGACATTCAAAGTGAATGGCTCACTTCCTTCTAGCACCAAATTTTTGATAGGCGGAAATAATACTCCTACAACAAGGGATCATCACTTGATTAAGGCTGCAATTAGGCTTATGCTCATTTAGTGTGGTTATTCCCACTGGAATGTGGGACCATTTTTCATTAAATATATTGTTCTTCAAAAGAAGATAGGCTCTTTAAAGTTCCTCTACATCCTAAATGCGTTCCTAATCTATTATGCAAAATGAAGTCCTATTCCAACCCATAACTAGTCCTAATCTAATAGTGACAAAATGGTTGATTACAAGCATACAACTCCATCATTGGAAGTTATGAGGAATTCATAGCTTTCAACATAAAAATTACTAGCATGTACAATTCTCATACATAACAAAAAAAGGCTTATGTAAAGAGATATTGTTCGTGTCCTTGCAATCAAATTCATAATTAAGTTGTCCTATTTCACCAAGCATTCTTAATGATAAAAAAAACTTTGATAGAATAATTTATAGAAATGTACAATTAAACTTTCTAATTATGAATTAACTTTTCCTTGTGTTAAATCTTTAGAAAAAATCTTAAATATGATATATAAACAAAAACTATCCGCTTTCAATCCTAAAATCTCTAGATAGAAATATACAAGTATAAATTAAAGATTTTCCAACCCTTGTTAAGAACAATTTAGTGAAGAGGGATTCGATACGACTATTTACAATAAATAATTGAATTAATGGAATAAGTTATTTATTTAAGATGTTATTAACAATATATGTATTATCATGTTCTTAGATGAGAATTTATCTAAATAATATCACATACAACTTGCATGGAGTCACAACTAATGAAAACGATCAACAATAACAAATTTGGAAATGAATTTCACATAAAGAAAGAAGCTATCATTGCAATATGTTTGTACTATCACTGCAATTTGATTGTACCAAAATATGATTAGGATTTCAAACCAATACAAATTGGTTCACCTCCCAATACAATATGATAACACAATATTATGATCTTGTGATACTTAACCATTGAGATCTTATAATATTACAATATCTTCTTAGATTTCCTTTGCAATCCTATAGAGACGTTCTTACTCTAGTCGCACGTCTCACCGAATCACTGATTCCTCTTCCTCTTCTTGATCTTGTGCCCTCTCCTCTTTTCTATGGTCCAATATTGTTTTTATAATGATTTCATTATAACTTCTATCGAAATCTCATGGATTTTATTCTTGATGTGGAAATATCTCTCCATGATTTCATTTCATAATCAATATCATGGATTCCAATTGCAATATGTTTTGGAAGTTAATAATTTTTCCTTAACTATGACATGATTTCTTCTAAATAATGTCTTGGCCACTTTCCCATAGCGATAACATGGCTTTCTTGCAGTGAACTAGGTGGTAAATTCCTCTACACACTTCTAGCGTAAACCCTACACTTTCATATCATTTACCCACAATTTCTTTGTTACACATCAAATATCATGTCAAAGATTTATAATTTTTATGGTACATTTCTTTGTGATTTCATGGCTCATTCTCAGGTGTTACTCTTTGTTATCTTCAGTGAAGAATCCTCCATGTGATCACATAGAATTTCTTATGTGGCCTTACTAATGTGATTCAAATGCAATATGGTATAGTGATCTTGTGTTATTAAATCTTTGTGTGCTCATGCAAAAAATTCAACACCTTTAAGATGAGCTAGCCTTCTCAAGGATTAGAGGTCCTTTACTGCGATTTGGATCCATTATATCTGCAGTCTAGTACATTAATGAAAATATAACTAAAATCCATTGAACCTTTTCCATAGAGAATTCATAGAAAGCAAAGAATTCTCATTTGAGATCTTGTGTAATGTCCATGTGTTCAACCTTAAAATTACTAATTTATTTCCCTATTCCGTGGTCTGGTGCAATTGTGATCTTATTCCCTTTATGCCATTTTATTCTTTGTAATCTGCAATGTTGTTGTATTAGTTGATAATAATGAAATGAAATTTTATACATGGTGGCTCCATTTAGAGGTAACCATTTATTATTATTGTTAATAATAAAAGGAATACAAAATAAACCAACGATGGAGCGTTTCGAAACTTGTGTTGGGTGGGAAAATTAATAAGAATAATGGTTGTTATGTTTGTTCTAGAACATTATTATCTAAAGATGTCAAAGGTTTTGGATGCAAGTGTTCAAGTTGGCATGTCATAGTTGGGATTCATATACCTCTTTGTAGTTTTTGGAAAAATCAAAATCTCCTTAATTAGAGTTATGAGTATTTTTGAAAACAATCAACATCAAATTTTATATAAGTTCTACCTTAAGTATGGTGAGTTATGAGAGGGAAATAACCTTAAATATTAACGTGTATTACAAGTTTTGTTTGTTGGTTGATCGAGTTGGTGATGTGTATTTATTAAACTTTAATTAATATAAGAGTAAGGAAAAATGATTTGGAGTAACCATATTAGTTATTTTTTTCAAACTGCCTTTTTACTTAACCATGTAGAAGAGGATGAAAAAGATTTAAAAAAATGCTTCTATAACAAACTGTTCTTCATATATATATATATCTATATAATATATTGTTTATATATATATTATATTATTATGTTGGAATTGATGTCAAAGGAGTAAAACGATTATAAGTAGATTGGTGAAAGAGCATACATTTTGAAGCCATTTCTTGTACAAAATACCAAATAAGATGTTCATGCAAGTGGCCTAGATGCATAAAGCTCATAAATAAATTTCCAATGGCATATTGAAGTCTAAAAATAGGATTCTTGGATCAAAAGCTATGGCCATTCAAAGTTCTAAGGTTAAAGTCAAAATTTTGGTGTTTTTGGCTAGGGGCCTTGCAACTGAGTCACCGTACAGAGGTGGAAAGTTCCGACATGTGGGAACAAACGTGGACCAATAAAATTGGCTACGTGTAATGTTAGGGACATGTAACCATGACAAAATAAATCCTATAAGTTTCAAAGGAAAGCATGGGTTTAAACCTCTGAGGTGATGCAAAGCCATGAGGACGTGACACTTTACAAGTCAGCAGTGGAGGCAATGGTGATTAGCAAGTGGGGCATGTATGTGACAAAGAAGCTTGATGGTCTGAGATCCATTGGATATTCATGTTTTTTTTGTCGGGGAGACGACGTTGAGGAGATGACTTCAAGGAAACAAGAAACATTTTGTTAATTGTTGCCAAAATTCACATCCCGACCATCAAAATTTAAATAAAGGAATTCACAAAAAACCATAGGCCCGGGACTCCCCTTCTGCCATATGATGACATGGAATTTGGGATGTGGACCAACTAAAGTAGAACACATGTAATGAACTTATTGGAAAAGGTAGACATAGTGGCAACATAACATCAACATGACATGCACCAATAGGGACGTGACATGTGGCATATAGATTTGGCATTTTTGGGTGGTCAAGTGGGTAAAAAATGGTGGAACATGAAACCAATTGGAGAATGACACATTGAAATATGGAAAAAACAATTGTGGATAGGTCAATAGTGTTGGAATGTCACCTTGGTCCCTGGAAGTCCAGGCACCTTGACGATTTCCAAATGAGTTGCAAGCTTAAACATCAGGGTAATGGGTCACCGAGACACGATGGAATACAGGCACATGAGGTGACATAGGTGAACTAATAAGAAGAAGGCCACACATGACATGTAATACTGGAGGAATGACCTCAATGATTTCCACTTCATCAACAAGTTTTATTCTTGACAAAATAAGGCTAAGGGATAATAGTGCTTTCTGCGACATGGTTCTATGTGAAGGCTATGACCGATGGTGCAAAAGTTTTAGTACAATGGTTAAGCCCTCAAGAATATGGTGCAAAGGGCCCAACATGTGGTTCTGTTATGATTTCATGTGTTAAGGATTAAGTCCCTTTGGGCTGAATGCAATGATATTGTAAGGCGTAAAGGGATAAGCACTTATGCCTTCGGGCTTATAAGAAAATGGTTTGTGCTGCGAGCCATGCTAATCTATATTCCTGATTTCGTTAATCCATTTGGGCTTTAAAAAACAAGCCTATGATAAAATTCCTTTACATGAATGAGTTGGAAGCTTGAGGCTATAGCATATGGTGCCATATTCGGTAGTTCAACCAAAACTACGAGAGCGCTAAAATCCTAGATAAAGCACATCAATGAGTTGGAAACTATTTTGGTGATATGGATAAATTTGGTAATATATTCAAAAATTTGGCCAAATATGGCAGTTCACCAGATTTAGAATAACATATAAAGCCTCAACTAAACCTTGTACAAACTCCAGAATTGAAGAAATTAGTAGTTTGACAGGGAGATTGAGATCAAAATAGTAGAACATAGTATGAAGAACACTTGAACACATTAAGAAGATTTAACAAAAGTGGAAAATATGAATTCATGCAAGTTGAAGAGCTAAACTTAACTAAATTTCTAAATCTAAAAATATCAACTCTAATTCCTTATAAGTAGAATTGAATTAAGCAAGAAGGTTTTTGTTGTTGTTGTTGCTACTGTTGGTTTTCAGTGGTGAATTGATTAGTGATTAGAGATGTTTGAAAGTGATTTTGTGGTGATTAGGGTGTGTGGTTGAGGAGATATTTATTTGTTTTATGAAAGAGAGTGGTGTTACAATTCATTTTGTGACATCCAATCAAATGGCCTTGAACCTAGATCAATAATCATCCATTCACACTTTTCAATCATCCCCTATATAGCCAAAATCATCCCCTTTCTAGAATTTCCAAGGATCCTAGGATACATTGGCTAAAAACCCTATTTTTCTATATCAATGCACTTTCCTAGTTCAGTAAGTGTGATGGCGTAGGTGTCATCAAAGAAAAGTGCTAGTAAACAAATACTACTTTCCCTAGAAGTGTGATGACCCTTAAAATCAAGAAAAAATTAAATATATTTTTGAAGCTTCCACTTCTAGGGGCTTCTATCATGGAAGTTTTCATTCTCTATTAAATATGTCCTCGAATTCCTACAAATGAGGTCTTATCACTTATCCCATGGATCTTATCCCCTTATAAAGTGGATATTACCTTAGTTTAATGGATCTGCAACCTCCTCATTTATCCTATAAATGCATCACCTACTATTGGGATTGGGTTAGCTTTTGGAGACTCTTAGTTATGCCCTCATGTTGTTGATTTGTGCATAGAGCTCCATAATCCATCCACGTTCTTGAGGTGTCACTGAAGGCTTGTTATTGTGGCAACAGATGGATAAAATATCTAGGAGATATCTACGAGGTCAAGGCCTACAAGGGTTGTAATCTTCTCCTACTTTTATTAATACAAAAGTGCCTTGTTTTCTTATAAATCATGCCTCATTTATGCATATGTAGAACAATGAATCATTGGCTTCATGTTTAGAGTTGTTTGTATATTCTATTTGTATTTTTTCATTCCCTTTCTTGTGTTGGATGTTTTTCATGTTCCACTTTTAGCAATTAGAGTTGGAGCTAAAGCTTGCAAGCAAGGAGAATGAGGAAACTTGCATTGGATTCTAAGTAGGTATTCCTCCCATATTTCAAACTTCTCTAAGGAAAGCATAGAAGTTTTGTCTTGGTTTCTCCAAGGAACTAAAGGCATTGAAAAGGAACTTCTTGGAGTTTTCTTTTTCGCCTCTTTCTCAAACTCTCTAAACATGACAAAGAAGTCTAGTTATATCTTTGTTGGACTTTTAAAACCATTAAAAAATGTAGGACTCGTCAAGCATGACGAGACCGAACCACTCCTTCACAGGGTTCGTTAAAAGTACTCAGAAGGATTCATCTGAATGATGAACTTATAGGCCAAGCATTTGTTATCCTCCTTAAGAATGTAAAAAAATAAAGAGGTACTGGCTAGAAATGATTGGGAGATTAGGGAAACAAGGCATAAAACCTATATATGGTAGGGATTCACTCTTAAACATGACAATATTTCACTTTTGTGATCATTTTGGGCTGGGGAATCTGCTTGCCTCTCTGTTGATCACACCTTATTGAAAGCCTTCATGACGGGTCTTTGAGTCAATGCTACCAACTCCATATAAGTGTTGCTGATATGGTCATGACAAGTCCACCCTTAGTTAACATCTGCTACAATACCTTTAGACCTCTTTCATGTCTGCTGCCCCTAAACCATCTATGGATCTCCATTATATCTCAAGTCTTGATACTCGTTTCGTGTCATTAATGGGGGATTCATTAAGGCCCTCCTACGATGGATCGCTTCTTGTCGACATGAACACATTATCCAGGAAGTTGACTTAGAAACTCCCTTCAGTGCCTTGGAACTTGTGTACCTAAATGGAAAGTTTATATGCTTTTGAAAACAAGTTTTCATCATTGGCCTTTGATCAAAAGATTCTATATGGTGTTCGACTTCAACTCATTCATTCACACCTCATAGATTGTGCTTAAGTACCTTGAGGGAAATTATCACTATCGTTGGTTCCTCTTGCATCTATTAACGAATTTCATCATTGGTTGCTAATTAGATGGTGTCTACCATGTTCAAATTCATCCCATTTGTTCACATGGTTAGAATCATACTATCGAGTGACAAGGTAGAATACCCCAGATCTAGTTCCATCCATCCGGGCTGCAATTTCAAGATTCATAGAAGATTATGAAGTATGATGGCTATGGTCATATAGAAATTCATCCAAGCATGGGTCTGCAATCTGTCGTTAGTGGATGTGACAATCAACTTGATCATTATACATGTAAACTGATTTGAATGCTAAGTATGGGTATGCCTACCTATTGAAGGCTTGAAATGTCTGCCTCAACATTAGGGAAAACCACTTGGTCAAGACCTTAGAGTAGATCCTTATCAGTTTGGGATGCTGGCTCTGACTGTAAATTATGGGACTAGTTTCCCTTGATATAAAATAAGAAAATGGATGAAGTATATGGATGTGAGGTTTATGATGTAATTAAACTGAGAATAAAGAGTATTTAAACTAAATATCTATCTATCTATATATCTATATATCCTAATAAAGCTTATCTATATATGTGATTTAATGGATCTCACATACAACAATATATATTATCAAGCCAATATGAGGTTAAAACAAATAATGATAACTAATTTAATTAAATAGTTAATTAAATTAGTTGATGAATTCGTTACACATATAAGGTTTTGTTGTTTATGCATGTAATATATGATTTCAATCACACATATCAATAGTGAAATATGTATGACTGCTTTCAACACCCATATGATAAACGCAATCAAATAACCATTTAACTCTTAAGCAAAAAAAGACAGACAGATAATAGTACTCGATATATTGTAACTCTGCTCATGAGAAAATAGTAGTGGTTCAACTTTCTATTAAGATAAATTAAGTTACAGTAGTGCAAACAAAATATTTCTCTACAAAATTCAAAACCTCTTCTCCATTCAAATGAAGGGGATTTATAGTTTTCAAATGAAATACAAATATAGCAAAGCATAATAAAAGTTTGAAGATGTTTTAACAAACAACGCTTAAAATAAAACGATAAGACAATTTTAGACTTTGTTATAATAACTCAACTAAGACGGTGAAGAAGACTACCCTCCCATATGCTGTCATAGCTCATAAATATATGTCATGGGCTTCAATTCAGGTGGAGAGCGTGGCTGAATCCATATTCGACTAGTAAATATAACATCTATGAGTGCTGGAAGAATATGAGTGGTTGTGTTAGATAATCATCTAAGCATTAGCCATTGGCTGTGAGGTTTGACTAAGAAATGCCAATGGAATTCTAAGTCAATCTTAAATATATTTTCAATCTTCTTGGCCCTTTTCTTGGAAAAATATTGCCACGTTTTGGTCAACAATTTAATATCTGGTAGAGTTCCCTCGGGGCAGTCTGAAATAAGATTTTCTTGAAACAAATTATTGGTGATGGCTTCAATGAGGTCGTTGGAGATTTCCCTTGTTGAATATTGTTGTTTCTGTATGTTTGAGCCAAATTTACCATTCCCTGAAGACTATCTCCTTATGGGATTCCTCTATCCTTGGGAGATCGGCTAGTATCCCTTCATCATTGTCTTTCCATGTTATGTAGCCTACAATATTTTCCTTAATGTCATCAACATGTCCTGAGATCAGACAATTGGTCCACCAATGAGCTGGTTGTGTTACATAAATCATGAATGATGGCTAATTTCTGACATAAAATGACCTATTGTTGAGAAAGGAGGGTATTTAATTCTCCTGCTTCCCTTTTAAACTCTAGAAATTTAGGATTAAATTTCAGATGTTCAATCCTGTGTTGTAATTCCTGAATTTGAGCATCCCTAATTCTCAAATCAGAGTCGTGTTGAATTTTAAGTGTGTCAAAGTTTTTCTAAAGCTCAACAAGCTGTTTTTACCATTGATTAGCAATTTTTTGCTTCTCATTTTCAAGGCATTGTTCCAACTGCATAATCATGTCCTCCTTTTCCTTAAAAATATGATGTATCTCTGTTTATTTGTCCATAGTTACAAAAGCATAAGCTCCTGTGAATTGAGTAAGTCTTCTGAGTTTCTCTGTAGGAGTGGACTACAAACCTTTCCATAGTACTTCAAAAGAGGAATTTCTAGGGACTAATTACTGGGATTGGTCAATCTTCCTTTTCTTTCTTTGCCTTTTTACTATAGCCTTATGCTGAGGACTGTAGAATATATCAAGGGGAGGAATCTCTTCGACCCTTAATATGACCTCCAAGGTTGGAAATGCTGGTATAATTTCTATTTCTTCAATCTATAAAGGCTGATCAATAGTCCTTGTTGTAATCGAAGTCTTCTCAAAAGTTTCAGAAGTATCTAAGAATTTTTCTTGTGAGGTAGTCTTTAAAACCTCAAGTTTATTTCCTTTCAAAACTTAGCTGCATTGTTCCCATATCTCTTCAAGTTTAGAACTTTGCAGTTGTCCCTCATTTTGAGTAGAAGAAGAAGCCCCTATATCTTTTGGATCAGGGATATCAATAACCTGTGTAGAAGGAATCTTTGTAACCTTCTCTTGAGCTGTGTTTTCATGTGAAGTTTTAATGAATCCAAGGGTAAATAGGATAGCCTTGTTTCCCTATATTGGGCAAATTGATTTATTTCCTTAGGAGTTATTCGCTCTGAAATTAGTTTGGAAACTATTGAATAGGTGGCAGCCTTTCAAAGACATCATCAAATTGATGAGCTTCATGAGAGAATTTCCTTACACTTGACTGAGAGGTAACCTTTTTAGCAGTTCCATGAGTATCGTACCACCTGTTAGGGATTGTAGGAAATTTTAACTCTAAAATAGAGTTCACCTCAATATATGCATGCTTGAAATTATCTAATGTATACATACCACAATGGAAGGGAAAGGTAGGCCATACCATCTTATTGGAGTCTTTCAATACTTTAGAAATTCCATTACCTACAATTTGGTAGGCTATCTCATGAGCCAACAATTTGTTAGAGACATACATGGGAAAAACATGTGGATTAGCTAGACTACCAAAGACTCGAATGTAGTTAAAAAAACTCTTCGCCAAACCAATTCCCAACCCTGAGCAAGTCTGCCTTTGCTGTAGGGGAAATCCTAGGGGCTCTCTTATCTAAAAAAATTTGATGAATAGGCAACATGAAACCCTAGCATATTTTATAGAAATAGGGTTGGTATTTGTAATCCCAGAGGATATTATGGTATATATGAATCAGGGTTAGGTCCACTAAGGTCCATTTCCATCTCATGGAGGCAAAATCCATATTATAGAACAAAGCGTCCATACCATAGGCACTCATATAAAAAGAAGGAATTATATTTATGAAATTGTATGTTTTTTCCTAAAATTTAATATTTGAGTGGCTAAATTATCAGACAAAATATTTCCCTAGTCTAATATATATCCTTTCGAAGCAGCATCAATCAATGGAGTCCATTGATATGGGAATTTCTTAATATTAGGATAAGAAAATAGTCTACATACCATAGCAAAAATTTGACAATAAGGACCTACGAGAGAGTCTACCGAATATATGCCCTTTTCCTCATGCTTATGCTTATTAGTATCCCTCGTCCATTCCTCGATAGGAACCACTACGTGATCAATACTGCTCATGAATTTCTCCATGGACTATTTGTCATATTTACACTGTGGTGGTGGAAAATGGTACCTTGCATTGAAATCACTACTGATCAAAGAACTAATGATTGTGCCATTCTTTGTCATGAATTTCCTGTCTACAATGTTCAAGTTCTCTATGAACCATCAAATCAAATCTGTATAGGGAAGGAGCTTGGGACAAGCTGCAATTTTGTATAAAAATGAATTTGCAACATCACTATGGGTAGTATTATAAACTGGAGTGGAATCCTCGGTTGTAACTGTTCTTTGAGCGACCCTTAGTCCTTCATCTTCAAATCGCTGATAGGTGGATTCCCAAGAAGCACTCCCGGTGTCTAAAGAACAAACTGTATCCGAAAACAATCATGGCATATCGATATTTTCAGTTTGTGAAGCAACCGACTACTATGGAATGACATGTTTCTTCTTTTCTTTAGTTTCCCTATACATCTCTTCTGAATTTCGCTTATCAGGACTGACTTGTAATGGAAAACCAAGACTAAGTGATAATTCTTTGGCCAGAAAGTCCTTAGTGCAAATGACGATTTTACATAATGATTTTTGTCTTAAAGGGAAAATCATGAAAATATAAAATCACAATGAATAAAGCTGTTTAGAACTTCAAAAACCATAAATTTTCCACTCTTTGGATATTAAATTAAAAATGTGACTTCACGTGGGCTACGCACACATTAGCATATTGGAGGAATTTTATTGGAGAAATCCCATGGTTGCACACTAAAAATTACGATATCTAAGGCTTCCGATATATGTTGTTAAAAAATATAACGATTATAAGTGTAGGTGGGTAGATATATCAACGATTGGAATATTGGGGTTTTTAAAGAGTGACATCTGATATGAAAAGTTCCGATATGGGCAGAGATGGGAATATTGGAGGATTAAGATATCGAAGGGGAGAAGCATCAAAGATATCAGATATCGGAAGTGTGAGGCATCAGAACATTGTAATATCAAGAGTTTTTGAGATAGCAGAAGTGTTAAGTATTGGGGATATTAGATATCAGAGATCAGAGATATCAGAGGCTTTGAGATGGTGCTCGTTAAAAGTTACGATATTTGGGAGTTTTGATATGCCAAGTGGCAGTATTATGGAGCTGACAATTCTTTAAAGTATTCAATAAAAGGAAAAGGCCCATTTACTTTATTTTATATATTGGTAAAGTTTGATTAGGGATTGTTTTTATCGTAACTTTCCTATAAGGAATGTTATGATATTAAAGTGATCTGATACAACTCCTCCGATAATGAATTATTTTAAAATAAAAAAAGGCCTATCAGGTTTTCCATTGTATAATGACATTTGTAAGATTGAACCTCTGATAAGTAAGTCCCGATAATACAAAACTTCACGAGGGGGTATTTTATTTACAAAAATTAAAAATTGCATTAACTTTAATAGAAATAAATATTTTTATTAAAATTCAAAAGGTTCCTCATGATTTATTATATAGCTAAAATAAAACTAAATGGGGGGTTGTTGAGTACTACAACAATTTGCAACATACTGGGCGAAACAATTATCTCTGTGAAAATAAATGAAATTTTAACTATTAAAGAAAAATATTTAGAAATGTAAAAATATTTGAAGTTTTGATTGATAAAGATTACTCTGAATAAAAGAACTCATTATTTTGTAAATTATCTCGTAACTTTTTATTGATGAAAATCTTCATTATCTTTGTTGGTCATTTAGTCAGTTGTAAAGATAAAGTTAACGGTTATACAAGTTTAGCGTTTTAGGTAGAATTATTTGTCACTGGTAGAGCCATTTCTGCTAGTAGGTGTCCATAGCCTCGATAGGGTTACCATTTAACCAAAATGTACCATTATCCCATCCAATTATAGTGACATTATTAGAGGTATCAATTTTCCTTTTATATTTTCTTTTGAAGCTACTTGAAAGCCAATGTCCGTGTTTGGTGGCCAGATGATGGCAATGCCATTCACATGTTATAATGATATTGAACAAGCCGGCTCGTGATGGGACCACTTGTCTTATATTTATATAGCCACAATCCATTATCTTGGTTTGGTGACTGGCATGATAATGTCAACGTCATTAGTTTCCCATGATCATGGTAAGTTGGCTCATGATGAGACCTCTTATCTTTCAAGTTTTATATATTTTTGAATTACACTATAAAAAATGTAAAATTAGTTGATGGGAGGTAAATTCTCTCCTTAAGAGTTATGGATTACCACTGAAGTCAAAATATGCTAAAACTTCAAAATAGTCTTCACTTTTTTAAAGAAAACTTTTCATGACCAATCATTGGAGAACACAATCTTTTAAAGTTTCAAGTTATGAAATATTTACAACTTAATGGATATAAATATTTTAGAGATTGCAATAGATGCAATACTAAATAAGTTGGCTCGTGATGAGACCTCTTATCTTTCAAGTTTTATATATTTTTGAATTACACTCTAAAAAATGTAAAATTAGTTGATGGGAGGTAAATTCTCTCCTTAAGAGTTATGGATTACAACTGAAGTCAAAATATGCTAAAACTTCAAAATAGTCTTCACTTTTTTAAAGAAAACTTTTCATGACCAATCATTGGAGAACACTATCTTTTAAAGTTTCAAGTTATGAAATATTTACAACTTAATGGATATAAATATTTTAGAAATTGCAATAGGTGCAATACTAAACTTCAATGTTATAATTTTCTTTCTAATATTTCTCCTTTAATTAGTCAAACTTCATGTAAATGATGAGAGACCCCAATATGAAGTCAAAAGAGTATTACTCAACATTTACTAAAGCTAAAGGCACTGATATGTACATATGATTATTTACATATTTGCAACAGGACAAGGTATCTTCTAAGATTTTTTTTTTTTTAAAACTAGCCTATTAATGATAAAAGCATCCCTATTTCCCTGTAAATCTTGAAGGATAAAGGTTGATGGGCCTAGTGCTTCAACGATTTGAAACGGGCCTAGCAACAATTTTTGGAATTTTGTGTGTTTGCCTTTCTATTCATGGGATTTATTCCATTTCAGAACTAAGTCACTGATATGAAATTTTTTGTTATTAACTGAACCTGCATTAAACGACGACTTGCCCAATTGCTGATAGTGAGCATGAAATTGTTTGCCTTTATCTCTTTCTTCTTCAAACTTAACAATTTGGGACATCCTAAATTGTAAAGCAGAATAAGGTTTTTCTTCAATAGATTGCACTGGGGATAGTGAAGGAAGAGCTAGATTGGGAGGTATAATATCTTCTTTTCCATACACTAATTGAAAAGGAGAAGTTCCTATAGAGACCTTATGAGTGATTATATCAGCCCATAAATGCCAATTTCCTAGATTTTGGTTAACTATTTGCTTGATTATTTTGATGAGGTTTTTATTAGTAGATTTTGCTTGGCCATTTCCTTGAGGATAGTATTTTGCAGAATATTTGAGTTTGAAACCTCTTTTGAGATAAAATTCAGTTATGGTGTTTCCGTAAAAATAAGATGCATTATCAAACATAAGGGAATAAGGAAGGCCAAACGTAGTAATAATAAATTGATCAATAAATTCAATAATGTTTTCAAAATTGTCCACCTTCAGAGCTATTTCTTCCACCCATTTGGTGAAGTAATCCGTAGTAGTCAAGATGTATTTATGCTACTTAGAAGTGTTAGGAACAATATCACCTATGATGTCCAGTCCCCATTGCTCAAAGGGTTTCTCAATGTTAACTGGATGTAAGGGCAAGGCTAGTATCTTTTGTCTTCCTAAAGAAGTTTGGCAAACTTTGCATTTTTTGACATAAGAATGGGTGTCTTTAAATAGAGTCAGATAATAGTATCCAACATGCAGGATCTTATGAGTAGTAGTGTCCCCATTATAATGTCCACCAATTGGTCCATTGTGTAGCTCCTGCAAAACTTTTTCTGCTATAGATTTTTCTAAACATCTTTATAAAACAACATCATAATTTTTTCTAAATAAGACATCATTAGCAAGTTGGTATTGATTAGATTTAAGTCTTAGAGATATTTTTCTTTTGTAATTTAGTTGTAGTGGAACATAACCATTTTTTAAATAAAGATTAAATTAGAGTATTGAGATTCGGTGTCAACATGGCGTAAGTGTCATAAGCTCTAGTAATTAATATGAAAAAACCTCGACCCCTTAATATTTTAGTTGGTTTGATCTCTAGGTCATATTCTTGTAGGGAAGTAACCCAAATTTCCCTCTTCTCTCCTAATTCCTTTTGGATAAGCAATTGTCTCACTCCAAGGAATGGAACAATTACTTTTGTATGTGCTTATAGGAGGAAAGGCCTGTAATGTTTTATGGGCTTAAAAACTGCAAAGACTTGTTTCTCAACTTATGAATAGTTTAAATCGGCTCCTTGTAAATTAGAACTAAAGAAGGAAATAGGAGCCTCAACTTGTTGTTCATTGGGTTGTGTCAATACTACCGCATAGGATTGTTGGGAAGCAAAAGTGTAAAGAAAAAATTATTTTGAAAAATTGGGAGTTGATAACGAAGGAGAATTTGTGATTGCTTGTTTTATTGATCCAAATTCTTTTCTTCAATTTGTCCCCATTTGAAAACTAATTTCTTCTTGATCGTAGTCTATAAGGATAAGACAATTTGTGAAAAATCTAGGACAAACTGTTTGACAAAATTAATTTATCTAAGAAAGGATTGCATGGATGTTTTTTGTGTGGTAAGGGGATTTTAGAAATTTCCTTAATTCTCTCTGGATATATGCATATTCCCTCTTTGGAAACAATAAAACCTAGAAGCTTATCTTCGCTAATGGGAAAAATGACTTTTTGGGATTCAAGGAGATTCCAAATTTTTTACATCTTTCAAAGATTTGTTTCAAATCATGGAGATGGTTACTTCTATTTTTTGAATAACTCGTAATGTCATCTAAGGGCACTAAAACTGTATTATTAATCAAAACTTTGAAAGCAATGTCCATGTCTCTCTGGAAAGTGGCTCCAACATTAATCATTCCAAAAGGCATTTTTTGATAAGCATATGTTCCCGACTTGGTTCATAATGTAGTTTTCAGTCTATCTTCTGGATGTACAAGGATCTGATTGTAACCTGAAACACCATGTAAGAAAGACAATAGCATAGAACCAAAAACATACTTTAAAATTTGTTCCATCATCGGCAAAGGAAAGTAATCCTTCTCACATGCGTTATTCAAGTTTCTAAAATCTATACAAATATGAATATCTCCATTCTTTTTTCTAATTGGTAGAAGATTCGAAACCCACTTGGAATGTTTGACTGGGAATATTATTTTGGCTTTAAGGAGATTGTTTAATTCATTCTTAATTTGGGCTTCCAAGTTAGGATGATCTTCCTAATTTTGTTGAATGGGATTTAGATGTGTGATAAGTTGTAAGATCATCATAATTCCAAGAAAATACATCCTTGTATCTTTTCAACAGATGAATGAAAGCAAATCTCTCATCTGGTGTAAGTAGAAGGTCTAAATTGATGCTCCAAGGCTTATGATCAGATCCTAGGTTAACTAATTCAAATCTCAGAGTAGAGCTATGAAGCTTGCAATTAGTTACCCTTTTAAATCTATCTTTCAGATCATATAAAACTTCCAATTTTACTACAGGTTTAGGCAAAGATTTTTCTTCAGATTATTTATTCAACCGCTTGTCATGCTCATCTTCATCAATAATCTAGTCAGAGTAAGAAACTTCAGATGTTAGAAAGCTCAAGATGTCATTGTCATCATTAAACACACGCTAGTTAGTTATGTTGTCTGGAATGAAGGGTTGAAAAATTAACTCAATCGAAAATCTATCAGGACTGAAATCTTTAGGTGGAATGATTTTGGAAGCAACATTGGCTAGGAGATTGGCACTAGAATTTTGTAATATTGGGATCATAGCTATATTCAATGCAGTAACAAGGGAAGTCAGGTCTTCGATCAAGATCGGTAATCCTTGAGGTGACTAGAAACACAATGGATGTTGTTCTAAGTTGTTTTATTATAATCTCTAAGTCACCAAAAACTTTAAGGTATTTGACATCAAGACTAATGGCTTTCTGTAAGCCTTGTACCAATGCTTCATATTTAGCAATATTTTTGGTACAATCAAATTCCAATATGCAAGCCAAAATAGTTTTTTCCCCATCAGATTTTACTAGGGTGCAACTAGCTCCTACACCATCATCAGATTTTGATCCATCAAAGTAAAGACTCCAAAACAAACTATCATGCTTATTTACAAGATTTTCTACAATATTGATACATCTAGATGAATTTGTTTGAGAAAAAAAATGAATTGAGATGAAACAGAATCAACTGAAAAAGGATATTTTTGTGTTGGAAAATTGCCAAAGAAAGATTCAAAAGAATAACTTCCAAGAATTTTGTTTGTAAATGCTATTGGTTTATTTTCCTCATCAAAATCAATCACTGAATATTTCATATATTTCTCCCTATCAACACAAATTTGATTGAGTTTTCCATTGTAGGGAAGCCACATGTGTGACCAATCAGTTGCAAAGTAACCATGTAGTTTTTCAGACCAGTCTCTACTTCAAATAAGACCATAGAATTCGGAAATGTTTACAACTAATATATCTATTATTTAACAAACCTTCGAATTGGAATATAGTCTGATTAAAACAAAATTCATTTCTCTGAACACTTTGATTTTGTGTGGTCTAATTGAACAATTTGAACAACAGATTTATGAGGTGAAATATTTAAGTTGAGACAAACTACATAAGGCATCACATTGGATGATGCACCAAAATCTACTAAACAGTTGTGAACATTCTTGTTAAAAATTTCAAAAGTCAATAAAAAGTGAGGAGTGTGGGAATTTGATCTATCTCCAATTAGAATAGCATCAGAGGGGTCAATCTGATCTAAAGAAACATTAGGAGGTTTTCCTTTCCCTTTTGAGGCTTTTGCAGTGACAACGATAGGTAATGGAGATGCATGGACTGCATTTAACTCCTCAAGAAAATACTTCTACTGTTGTTTTAACTTGTTGACCTCATAGAGGGAGATGCTGGCTTTGACCTTTTTCATATCTTCCACAATGTTATACTCAATGGTACCAGAGAATATCAAGGTCGAAAGAGTAACTTCGGCGTAAATCACATGTAGACAGACATTTGTCGACGCATTTCGAACCAACCAGTGTGGTTCATTGTCAGGACAAGTTGAAGAAACAGATCCAACCTAGCATGTTAAATAGTGTGAGCAGAGACTCCGATGACTAATATAACGGCTCGAAAACTAGTAGGTGCTGGATTCCAGTGCTATCTTCTTAGTTGGTTTTTCTGACCCCTCCTCGGTGTTGTGCTTTCTTTATTTTTCTATGTCTTGTAGTATTTGTAGTATTATTATTATTATGATTTACTTATTTGGTTATTTTTTCTCAATTCTAATTTTTATTTTTTCTCGCCTCATATTTGTATTAGTATTATTATCGCTATTATTATTAGTATTATTAGTACTTTCTAA